>JAUYWV010061783.1:0-15898 GCA_032274565.1 Nematoplana nigrocapitula | reverse complement strand
TTCAGGCCTCCGTCTTGCCATCTTTGGCGAGACGGCGAGCCTTCTTGACCTTTGGAGGCGGCCACGGGGAGTTGCCCCGTTGCTGGGAGGTGATATGTATTATGTTGGTGTGTTTTGCAAAGTGGGCAGAGTGGAGATGTGTGTATGGCGGGATTGATTTTGTTTAATCATTGTTGGAGGAGTGGAGATTTGTCGCATCTGAGTTGTGAGAGGATTCTGCATGTGTTGTGTGACTGTTTGTTCCGATTTGTTTATGGGAGGTGGCTGTTGGTTGAGGACTTTGTTGTGTGGGCGTTGTGTGAAATAGTTGTTTACAATGCTTGTGTGAATTGTCTTCATGTTATGTTTGATTGTGTTTGTGTGGTTTCTTCTGGTGGTGTGTCGATGTTTGTGGTGTATGATTGGTTGTGAAAGATGGTCTCCTTTATGTAGCGGTCGGGAGCAGGTTCTTGTGTTAGGTGGTAGTGGATAGGGTGCGTTGGGAGTAGTGCTTGTTGCCTTGCTTGGGGTGCATGTGTATATCTCACTTCTCTTCTTCTTCTTCTTCTGGCTCTTTCTCTCCTCGCCTCTATCTCTACTCTCTCTCTCTCTCTCTCTTTCCCGCTCTCTCTCTCTCTCTCCTCTATCTCCTGCCCCCCTTCTCTCTCTTTCTCCGCTCTTTCTCCTTCTTCTGTTACAGGCTGAAACAGTATCTGCCTTTTGGGAACAAATTTATTCGCGTGTGCAAGCTGCTCAATCTATCTGCTCCACCGATTCGCGTTTTGTTCTGTGGGTCACCAACGCGTCAAAGCATCTTCCCAGTGTGGTGCCTACGCAAGATGTTGGGAGCCTGGAAGTTGAAGCAAGGCTGCATCAGCAGAAATATGTTGAGACTACAGCTGAAGAACTACCACAGGATATTCACAAGTTCTGGGAGCGCGTCAGAGTGTTTGGTAACAGGCCCATTTTGATGCGCCTGGTGAGAGCCTTCTGGTGTTCCCACATGGAATACGGATGTTGAACGGGTGTTCAGCAACCTTCGTGACGTGGTTACCAAGAAGAGGAGCAAGCTGACTCCCTTCACTGTGAAAGCCCTTCTTGTGAGTCGGTTTTGGTTTGGTTTGGTTTGGTCATGCCTCTAGGGCCCAAAGCGGGTCACCCATCGATAAAAACACGGCCTTAAAGGTGGGACAGGATGGCTAGAGCGGCCGTGTTTGGATGCTAAGGGCTGGACAGCGGCTTCTCTTCCCGTTACACAAAAGCTGAAGGAGCTCTGTGCAACGCCACATTTATCATGTCAACAGCGCATACAGGATCGGGAGAAGACAGTGAAAGCAGCGCATCAAAAGGAAAATGAGGTGATGGCAGAGGTTCAGGCCGAGAAAAAAACTAGCAAAAAATAACTGGTTTCGAGAAAAACATGGAAGAAAAGACAAGGTGATCCAGGAGAAGATAAAGCAACAAGCGGACGAGAGACGGTTACTGGAGGAGCTCCAGAAGAAGGCTAAGGCAAGGGAGGAGGAACTTGACGATCTACAGAAGGAAAATGAGTCTTCGGCAAGGAAGAAGGAGAAAGAAGCTGCGCGTGTGGCGGAGAGTGTCGTAAAGCGGAAGGCTGCAGCATTAGGTGGTGGAGTCTCCACATTTCCAAAATTCCAGAGAAGCAAACAGAGACAACTGTTTCCATTTGAAAATATATAAGATTTTTTGGAAGAGTTATTTTTTCCTTGGTTTTGGTAACTGGTGTATAAAAAAGTGAAAAACGAGGTTATGTGGTCGTTCGGTTGGATGTTATTATCTTCACTTCACCCGCTCGGATCGTTTTTCGTTGCTCCGCGTAAAAAAACAAATTGGTTAGTGCGAACCCTGAATATTACCCCATGCGCGAAAATGAATGTATTGCGCCAATTTTTCGCAAAATGAAAATCCCGACACTACTTTGTCTCTCTCTCCTCTCTCCCTCCCTCATTGATGATATGTTTTGGAAAGCTCATTCTAGTCAAGTTTAACCACAAAGTGTCGTGATCTACGCAATCAATGCCTTCGAGTAGTCGATAAACGTGTCATACTGACAGTACGCTAATGTCTTTGGCATGACCTTCTTAACAATATAACTTTTGATTTACTTTAAAAAATACAGATATCGGGCTCAAATACAGATTATCTCGAGGGTCTTTTCAATTGGAAACAAGCTCGCGCCGAATCCATCAATATCACTCAGGAGGTAATTATGGAGACTTTCTATCCGAAACAGAGCCAATCTTTGCCTCTCGGTACTGCCTATGTGATTGCGATCGGGAACAACGATACGCATCATTCCCACGTCATCAATCCGACTTCAATCAACCGGTAAATTCTGCTAATTGTATCAATTGGACTGGAGGTGGGTGCCCGCGGGTCTGGAAAGTCTGGACTGGAGGTGGGTGCCCGTGGGTCTGGAAAGTTTGGACTGGAGTTGGGTGCCCGCGGGTCTGTAAAGTCTGGACTGAAGGTGGGTGCCCGCGGGTCTGGAAAGTCTGGACTGGAGGTGGGTGCCCGCGGGTCTGGAAAGTTTGGACTAGAGGTAGGCTACGTTGGCTCGTCGTAGTGGCCGCGATGTGCGCCGGACATCCAGTCTTGCGCACGTTGTCGAGTCGCCAGCCCTCCGCGCAGGCTAAACTCGCACCTATTCAGCGCAAGTACAATCATTTCGGTCTCTTCGAGACCTGAATAGGGGCCCGCGGGTCTGGAAAGTTTGGATTGGAGGTGGGTGCCCGCGGGTCTGGAAAATTTGGACTGGAGGTAGGGGCCCGCGGGTCTGGAAAGTTTAGACTGGAGGTGGGTGCCCGCGGGTCTGGAAAGTTTGGACTGAAGGTGGGTACCCGCGGGTCTGAAAGTTTGGACTGGAAGTGGGTGCCCACGGATCTGGAAAGTTTGGAAAAGTATTTGAATTTAGTTATTAGTCTAGAAATTGTTTAACATTTTTGGAAAATTTTAAATGGTCTGCAATTTCATAAAACTGTTTCAGATACTCTTTTAATAAATAGTAATTTCCTATGACTGATTATTTCTACAAGACACATTGGTCGTTTTTCTTCCAAACCCAGAACTGACGACAGCCAGATTTCATTTGCACTGTCATCACAAAGCCACTTAACAGTTGTCTGACACTTTTTCAGGCTGAACGATTTCTATCTTCTAGATTTTAAAGAGAATTTGGCAACGTTTCATCAAACCATCTGTAATTGAACCAGACGAATCTAGAATATTCGAAATTGATGTTGACGGCAAAGAAAAAACTTTTAAAGTCAGCATAAGTTGGCATTGGCATTTCTGCAAAGTTGACTATGTCCACATTCTTCTATCTATATACAATATAACAAACTCATTATCAACTCGCCTCTCAAATATCGAATTGCCAGAGTTTCCAGATGCTTGGATTTCGCCAGAATATCCTCATTTGCGTTAACGAGTTTGAGTAAATAACGAAGCATTTTTATGAAACAAACCCTAAATTTCTCACAAAGAGACTGATCAAGTCAATTTCGAAATACAAAGAGACTGATCAAGTCATTTTCAAAATACAAAGAACTAGACCAAACGACAATTTTTGCCCATTGTAATGATGTTGTGACCTTTTCTAAAATAAAACAATAGCCTTGGTTCGTTCTTCCTCAAATTTGCTGCCAAAGGTATTGTCCTCAGGATTGATATGTGTGATGTTTCATGGTGATGCTTCGGTTGAAAGGGGTTTTCATACCATCAAGGATAAAACTCTTCCAAACATGAAAGCTCGATGTATGCATATGTGGTAACTTCTGTATGTACATAAAGATGTAATATCACAGACATTTTTACGAAATCATATTAAGCTGTTTTTATAGGGTTTTCTTTTGTTTAGATTATGTTTATTTTTTCCATTTAGTCTTTAGATCGTAGTCTGGAAAGTTTGGATATTTTAGCTGTATTGTCCGCGGGCACCATGTAATGTAGGACTCCGTATGCAGTTTTTAATAGGCTTATTCGTAGTTAAAATTATAAAAATGCTTGGCTATCTGTTAAAACTTGTTTGCACCATGACAGTTTGAAGGAATGCACATAGACACCGGCCTGCAGAACCAACCACAGGAAACTATTAAACAAAACATGAAAACCATCCACACAAGAATAGTCAACAACACGCTCAACCAACCCTGTCTTCCCATTAACTGAACAGAACAATCTCTTCCACGTTTGACTCGCCACACACTCTTTCACAACTCAGATGTAACCAATCCCACACTGCAAAACACATCCACACAACACACACCTCTTCACATTCACACACATTCCCACTAACCCCGTACAGTGAGGGGTCAAGCTGGGCTGGTCCGAGGAGCTGGCTGGCGGACCCCCATAGCGTCTGGCTGTGGGGATGGGGTTGCCAACAGCTAACAGAAAAGTCAGAATTCAGCCATGTAGCCATATGGAGACACTATAGTGAGCTGCCAATTATTTTCAGAATGTTTCTTTTTCTATTTTTTGCCAGCTACTATCCACCTCACTACACGGATACTGCGGAGAAAACATTGAGCAGAATTCTTTCCCTGTTTCACAAGCGTGCCTTCAGCTTCACTCGCTTCCATCCATCTGCCAGTGCGGCAGTTGTCCGAGCAGAGTCTGAGGACTTCATGGAGATCCACTTCAGGTTAGAACATTTGCACAGTTTTATCATAGGGTGATTTTCCCGAGAAGAAACTCTTTAAAAATCGGGGGAATATTTAAATTTATCAAACAAATCAGAGCATTTTACAATTTCTAAAAAAAAATGGAGGAAAAACAGGGAATTTTGAAATTTTACAAAAATAAAAATTTATGTAATTGGGAAAATTCTAAAAAAATATCAGCGAATTTTGAATTTTTTCTAAATATCTGGGAATTTTGAAAATTCACAAAAATCAGAGACAAGTCAGGGCCTTTGGAAATTTTTTTAAAATTCCTAAAAATCAGGGAATTTGAAATTTTACAATAAAAACAGGAGAGTCAGTTATGTTGACGAGGTGTGTGTGGAGGCAGAGAGGAAGGAAATTTCAGGGTGCTTTGTATAAAATCAAATGTTTTGAGAGAAAAGGCTGCTCTTAGAAAGCAGTTATGTGATGCCGTTACAGCAAAAAAAAAATTTTCAGGGGCTAATTTTGTGAAATTTCGAACAACTTAGGCATTTTGTATTGTAATCTTATTATTTGTTATTACTGTAGATGTGTAGTATAATATTAGTCTCTCCTAGATATGAATTAAACAAATAGCGGCATTGTTTCAGGGTTTATTAAAATGATCGTAAAAAAAAGCGTACGAACCCTGACAAAAGAATACGGGGTTACCATTTTTTATCATATACTTTTTACAAAATAAAACTAAACTACAAAATGGAAAGCGTCTAACAGAAATAAAGCAGTCTGACAATCGAGTAAGTATTTTTATTTCGAAAAAGAAGTGATATTTGTAAGCCGATTAATACTAACCTGCGTCTGTGGTTATAATTTATTGTGATAAAATTTTCTGTTTGACAGGTTACATGGAGAATTTCAGCTCAATATTCCACCCAATTATCCATTCTGGTTCACGCCATCCTATTTTCTCGGTCATGTGATTATTGCAAAGAACCAAAGTGACATTCTTGAGATGGAATTCAGCGTTCCTGAGGAGAGGAAATTGAACGTTGGTTAGTGGAATCCATTTTTCTAGAAATTAGTTTTGTTGGTGACAGATTGCGCAAATTTAACTCGATAAAGAGAATACGTATTTCTATCAGCACACAATGGTGAGTTTATTTTTAGTTATGAAATAAACTGAGAAGAATGGCTGCTTATTTGCAAATTGCACAGGGGTTTACTTATCTTCAAAGAGAAAATGCCAGGCAGAATAACATAAGAAAATATATATAATTTTATTAATTCTATAATTTCCCAATTTTATACTTTTCTAATTGTATACTTTTATTATAATTTTTATATTTTATACTTTTATTATAATTTTTATATTTTATACTTTTATTAAAGTTTTATAATTGTAATCGTATTTGTTAATGTATACTTTTATTTTCTTCAAAGATATGGAATGGCTAACAGCGTCTCTCTCGGGGCAACCAATGGATACGCGAGTAGAAGTTGATATTGGATATATCCCTAAAATGGCCGCCTTTACTAAAACAAAGTCACCTCCTGTTCGGTGGAATGAAGAGATTTCCAAGAAGGAAGCTTTTGACAGAATGGAGGTTCTTTTGTTACCCTTCAAAAGGGTACGTTTTACCACAGATTTCTATATAGTACAAAGAGCTTTGTATAAGGCATGTTGTCGTGTCTGCAACTATAGCAAGTGGCTATCACCATTCATGCAAGTGTCGCCGTGTTTTTTTGTATTCCTTTAGCAGTGCTTGTACGGTCTGCGATATATAACACTGAGCGTACATTTTGATTAGTCTGATAAAGGATGATATGCGACGAAGACGGGATGTTTGAATTCAGGTCTATGTCTGATTGTTTGGTTGCTATGTACTGTAGATATTTATGTTCGTTTCGATACTACTCCGAAACTACTGGACCGACATTTCTTAAACTTTGCACATACACGCAGACAGACACTGACGAGTTGAATAAATGGCTACTTTTTGTTCCAAAATCCGACGTATTTTTGCTGATATGCGTGATTAATTACCTGCGTGATGTAAAATAATGGGAAAATCAATAAAATTGAGGATCCTATTTGAAATCAGTGACGGGTAAAACAATTCCGCACCTGCTATCATTTACATAATGTATTCCTCTTTCAGTGGATTAACAATTGTGTGCATATATTTAACAATGATTGCGCGCACGTAAATTTTAACTTTACCAGGACAATAATTGTAAGAAAAATGTCATGTGCAATGCAGAACTTTTAAAACTAAATAGTGTTTCAATACATATTTAAATAATAATAAATTCCGCAACTGCTATCGTTTCGATAATATTTTCCTCTTTCTTTGCGTGTAATATGGAGCGAAAATGTTTAGTATAAAGTGTATTTTAGCCAGATAACTACATGTAATGTCGTTTCTTGAGTTTTCGTCAAAAAAGCATACTCCTATAGCTTTCGTATGATACCAAATAGTGCCGTATTAACTAGGTTATGCGTTATTATTTTTAATTCCTCCTATTTTTTTGTGTTATTTTGTATTTGGAGCAATGCTTGTACGACCTTAAACTGGCAACAGGCAGCAAAAGCAACCACCAATAGGGACGAGCAGGCTATGAAAGCCGAACTACAGTGGGCATGATAGAGCGCAATTACATCAAAAACTGCTAGTCTAATAAAATCAATGTTTCCTGATTCAGAAATAGCAAAGCACTTTTTATATGCCCGACAGAAACTGATACATTATGCGCTAACGATGCTGGTATTACAGGCTCATGTAAGGGTGTAGTCAAGAAATTAAGGGAGAATAGTAGCTTAAGTTACTTTCTGTCGTCGGGAATGGAAACTAGAAATAGTGAAGACTTCCAACCTTCTTGGATCAACGATAGAGCAAAATAGAGATTGCAAAGATGTCTGAACAAGGGACGAGTAGCAATGTGGGGTCTACGGGAAATATGGAAGGACAAATATAAGAAGCGACTCGTAAGGGCACTTCCCAATTGCGCTGTACGGGTGCGAGACTGGTACAGTGAGGAAAAGCGAAAGGAAAAATTAGAATCATTCGAGATGTGGTGTTGCAGAAAATGTGCGAGTACCGTGGACGGAGAAAAGAACCACTAACAAATCTATACTAGAAGAAGTGGGAAAAACAATGCCGTTGAGCTCCGATCATTGCACTCAAGCAACGACTTTCTTACTTTGGTAATGTAATGAGAAACAACGGGCTGGAAAAACTATAATGCTTGGGAAATGCGAAGGACAACGAAGAAGAGGAAGACAGCTAAGGGAAGGGGTGCGGAATCGCTTGAGCCGGAGAATTCGCGTCATGGGTATGGCCAGAAGTCGGACCCGACTTGACGGTACAAGGTGACAAGGTGTTCTGGTCAATGCAGGTTGTTCGCTTCACCACTATAGCTAAGTAGATTATGCATGGTTTTATTGGTAGGACTTTCAAATTGAGCTTATTGATTCTGCCGATGAAGCCAGTGCTGTAAAGTATCAAAATACTGTTATAGCCGTTTTAAAATGACTATGTGATATTCGTTCTAGTCATCAGGTTCTCTAGTCAAAGATATTGTTTAGTTTTGATTAACTATAATTGAATTATCTAATTCTTCATTCCAGGTTCCCTATTTGCCTTTTGTGACTGCCTTCGATCAGGCGACTAAAGAGAAGAAACTCGTTCACAGTGTCATTCTTTGGGGCTCCCTGGACGACCAGTCCTGCTGAGGCTCGGGCCGGGCTCTGAGACAGAATGGTCTCAATTGCCCGGCCGTTCAGCAGCTCTTGTCTGCCCACTTTGTCAGCACCTGGTCTCTCATTTTAGATCTGCAAGTGAGTTATAGAATTGCCATAATCCCTGTTAAAGTATGATACATCTGGCAGTTTATGCCTGGAAAGAGAGGAAGGGGAGATGGAGAAAGGGATGCTGGACGATCTACAGGAGGGAAAACCGTACGCTGCACTGAAGCGGTTAGCCCAGGACCGAGGGAGATAGCGGAACTAAAACCTGCCTTCTGGCAGAGAACATCGAGAAGAATTTGAATTTACATACTTGTAAATAAGCTTTGAACGAGTGTTATCGCTTTTAGAATAGTTGGAAATTTCTAAAGACAGTTGCAGGCCAACTCCTAAAGCCGTGCGCAAAGTTTTGTGAAGTTTCGAATGTTATTGCGTAGCTCACCAGCTGAGCAATACGAAAATTATATATTATATTTCATTTATTTATTATGATAATTCTACCACATGCAGATTGCGTACAAGGTTGTATACTCTCGCCACATCTTTTCAACACTCGATGACTATACTAATGAAATTTCAGTAGGCTGTCGGGCGATTACCAATTTAAGAATATGGAGAAGACCAAGGAAATACGAATCAATGACAACGATCTCCAATCTTAGTCCGATCAGAGGGCACAACGTGACACAAGTATAAACATTCAACTTTCTTGGTTCCCTCATAACGAACGTAGGAGGCTCGAAACAAGAAATGGTTAGACGACTAGCAATGTGAAAAAAGGTAGCAGACGCGCCTGATAGAGTCTGGAAAGATCACGAGATTACGTTATCAACAATTTTCGATTGCCCGGTACGGCTCAGAAACATGGACCATTAGGCAGAGAGGAAACGTTCAGCATTTGAACTGTGGACCTGGAGAAGATTGTTAGGCATCTCTTGGCCAGATAGAAGGACAAACGAAAATGTTATTAATACAGCTGGAAACCTGCGCAGTCTACTTAGCAAGATCATTGAGACAAGTCCGCTTCTTCGGACAAAATAACAACTGGATGAAAAAATTAATAATGCTCGGTGCTAGAGAAGGAACAAGAGGACGTGGGCGGCGCGCACCTGATATGGATTGAGACTATAATGAAACAGTCAGAGAATACGACGCAAGAACTAATGCGGATCAGGCAGGACCGGCACTAATGGAGAGGTCTAACGACTGTACCATCATCATTAAAATGTTGTTAGGTTGTAAACATGCTTTTGATATTGCACATGTATTCCACTTTCAAATACAATCATCATAGATAGAAAGATAGTTCATTTTTGGTTATTACTTTCTAAATATACAGTTATTGTTCATTTAGCAAATGGAGCGCTCTGGTCCAGACCCCTTTACGATCCAACTTGCCAAGCGCACCCTGGCCGCTTACACCTTCCCGGTGACGAGTATGGTCAGTACGCACACTGGCCAAGTTATCGGTATCCTGAATGCGAACGATCTTCTGGATAAAACCGAAAAGATGTCCTCCGGGACTGAGGCGTAAGTTTACAAGTTATTTTTTCACTGAGTACATCTATCTTTTTCGAATAAGCACAATCGCCTATTTCATTTATTCCTAATCTGGATTGTCCACACAATTTGGTCTTGGGCCAGCTCTTTTTGTCAAAGGAGCCGGAGCCACCGACAGAGGCGGGACCCCCGCCCCAAACGCGCGCAGTCGCAGGCCTAGGTGAGCAGGGCACACCTGGAGCCAGTGAGTAGTATGACTTTGGCAGTCTCTAGCTCACCTAAAATAGATTGATGACGTCACTTTTTGGAATTCCCTTAGCAACGTGAAGTAGGTCACGGATCAAAGAGGAGTACGTCATAAGTAGGTCAAGGTCACGTGGAAGTCCCTCGGGGGAACCCTCGTCCCCCCTGGCTGCCGTAAAAAACAGTGGTTTCTTTAACCCGATCGTGCATGACTTTCCTGTGATGGCAGAAAAAAATATTGAAGTAGTGATTTGAAGTACTTAGGATGGTAGTATTAATGTGTGTAAATCTTAGGAAAATATTTAAAGTGGAACCTTATTTAAAAGCATGTTGCCAAATGGCTACACCATGCATTTGTGTGAAAGTCAAACCAGACTAAACTACAATTCAAAATCAAACAGTATTTCGAAAAACCAATGATGTAAATCCAAAATGTCTTATCTTAGACCTATTTCATTTTTTGGAATGCAATAAAAACACATATTTGTTCCATCAAAGTACAATGTATTCAGAATACATAAATTCATTTTGGTAGGTATCTCAGTCAATTTGTCAGTGTTGGTACCGTCATGGTACAAGCTATGAATTATGAAAGGAATAAAAACAATTATTCTCATTGTTCAGGCACAAGAAAATCAAACACTTTGTACATCTCCACCGTGAGAACCCTGTTTTGCAATTTCGACACCGGTTCTTTTTCAACCCATGGACTGGGAAGTGCCCATATTGGTCAAGGCGTATGTCTTTTGTAGGCAGCGAAGATGGTGCTCCACGCCGTACATCTACAGTTGCAGATTCTCCACCGGTTGATCTAAACAAAGAAAGCAGATGAGATTTGAGAAAAATACATATTTTGTGTCATTCAGACTGACAGTTTAGTTCTTACCTTTCGTCCATGGACAAGCTAGTTTGACTCTCCAATGATGCTGGTCGTCCTCTTTTTCTGCTAAAACTTAGATTTTAATAGGCAAACTAAAATAATGTTGAAAGTATTGATTATACAGAAATATAAAGAAAGGTAAATTGTAAATAATACGTATAACATTTTTTGGTCATTATCATTATTATTAGGTACCTACCTAACTGAGTTAACTTTGGATAGCGTCTCAGCCACTTCAAGGATGAACTCCCGCAGAGACAATACATTATCATGTTTGAGGTCAGTTTGATGTTGTCGATATAGCAGCCATGAATTGGAAAGCGCAACTCCAACTAGATAGAAAACAATGCGCATATACCATTTGCGAGATCTCCGGTCAATGCGATAAAGTGACAGGTACACATCTGCTTGGTCCACGCCACCCATGTGACTATTGTATTCGGAAACGACTGTGGGACAAGGTATATCAACACTTTTCTTTTCCTTTTGGGAAAACCGCTTCACTGATGCACCAAAATCTGTTCCACAACAAATTGAAAGAAATGTCACAAGACCATTATCCAGCCACCTGACAATTCTCATGTCAGAATTCATTTCAATGTAGTGATCCGCGGTCCCTCTTCCTTCCTTTTCCAGTTCCTTTTTGGTTTTAAGAGGACAACCTTTCACTCTGTTTGCACGAATTGTTCCACAACATTCAAGTGAAAGGTGGCTATTTAGAAACTTGAATAGCTCTATTGTGGTATAATAATTGTCCATGTAGAGTTTAAATGGATGGTTCTTGGGAAGAGTTAGACACAACTTTAAAACCAAATTGCCTGTTGCTCCTAGTTGTGGGACGTCTTGTGCAACTTTACCAGTGTATATATGAAAGTCATGTAGAATTCCATTATCACTGCATCGACTGTAAACCTTGAATCCACATTTCACTGGTTTCAAAGGCATATACTGACGCATTGTACTCCTTCCTTTAAAAGGAATCATCTGCTCATCGATAGACTGATGTTCTTCTGGTTGTAATTCTAAACAGCGGTTTCGAATTGCCTGTACCAACGGTTGAACTTTGAACAAGGGATCATAATTTGCAGATTCTTTTGTTTTCATGTTGTCATTATTGTTAATATGAAAAAAACGTTTTATTGTTTCATAACGGTTGACAGTCATTTGATCAGCTATAGGTGGCCATCTAAATTTTGCAGACCAATACATTCTCATATCAGCAGCACGCATTGTGGATGAATACATAAGTATAGACAAATATTTTTGAATTTCAGTGATGGTAATGTTAGGTGAATTTCCTGTCACCTGAACACCATATCTATTGCTTTCAAATGCCAATGCACCAATTACATCATCTGTAAAATATTCTTTGAAGTATGCATAAGGTGTTGTTTCAGTGGTTGCTCTAGTTCTTTCATAGCAAAATATTGTTTCCTTTGATTCTGCATTCCTTTTTCTCCACTTAATGCTTGTGTCAGGGCCACTATCAACATCTTCTACCTCAGCATCAGATAATGTATTGTCTACAATCACTTCTGTTTCATCATTTTCATCCATCTCTACATCTGAAACATCACCATCAGGCAAAACCACCAATTCTTCATCCTTGCTTTCAGTTGCCCCATTTATGGCATTTATTGCACTTGTTTTGCTGAATCTGTGTAATACTGCTCTTAGTTGTGCCTAAAACCATGACAGAAAAAAAGATAATATAGGAAAAGTAGGTATATTCCATAGATATTGTATATATACAATCTCTAGTCAACAATTAGGGGCAATATTTCCAATCTAGTAAAACTATATACAATATCTATGGTATATTCCACGTTTTTTAAGGGGTAACAAAAAATGGGGTAAAGCTATGCAAACAATAAGAAAGCAATTTTTCATGTTTTTACCTCAATATACCTCTATTTTCTTGAAAGAACAAGTTCCCCAAACTTTTACTTCCACTAATTTTAATTTTTGTAACATTTTCAAGTGACTTATGGAATATTTTGTCCCCATTTCTTTTCTAATTTTGTAATTATCTATATACATAGTAATTATATATATCCTCTATATATATCTTATATAACACAAGGTATTAATGTTCTAAGCAACATTTCATGATTTTTCAGAAGCATAAAAATCTACTTTTGCTCTCAAAATCAAGATATTCACTTTAAATATGAAATCCACAAAGCAACTTTCTTATTCACTTATATGCAGTTAAACAGAATATAAACAGTTGATTAATAAACAGTTAAAAACAGTTAAACAAAGAGAAATTAGCTAGTTAAACACATTGAATAGTTAAACAGATAAACAATTAAACAGTCATGATTATAGTCCATAATAATACTTTATTCAACAAAAATATTGTAGTTTATATAGCTACAGATAAAACTAAAGGTGTTTATTATGATACAATACATAAATACTTGGTACAAAATAATGTCATAGTTTGAGTCACTTAAAAAAAGATTCAGTCATATTTAATTTTGAAGATGCTAGCAGGGACCTGATAACCAAATTGTGGAGTAGTTGATGATGGTGTATGGCCATGTTGCTTCAAAAAAACATAAACGTCATCTGGCCACAAAAGCACTACATTTGAATGAGTGGGAAGGTACATCCGGGCTACTGCTTGGAGCTTATTGTAGAAATGTAGCCTTATCTGCTTTTGGGAACGTCCATCTTTAATGATGGAGCCATAAACTGCATCAACATCAATTAATTTCTGAAATGAACAAAAAAATATGCAATCAGACGAATGCATGGTGTAGCCAAATGGCACATTTTCTTTATTAGCCTCCAAATTTATCTGCATTGATATGATAGGTAATTTCATACATTATACATTATTAATTATTAAAGGTATCTAACTGTGAAAATATTTTTTGGGTGACAAATCATTTGTTTATTAGTTACGTAATTTTCAATTATATAAGGTTAGTTCAACTTACCATCTGCGCGGCCATCTTCAATTTTCAAAATGCTACAAATTTAAATAAACAACATTCATAATTATAATAGCGCACTTAAACAATATGAAAAACTATTGCCTATTTTTAACTCTACGCAAATAATACGAAATTCTTTAATTAAAAATACATTATACCCAATAAATTATGATGTGCCATTTGGCTACTGTATGCATGAAAGGGTTAAGGAGTCAATCAGATTTAAGTATGTCAAGGTCACGTGCCGTACAGAAAAGAGCGGTTTATTTTTCATTGCTGCCGTAAAGAAAATAATGGTTTCCTTTTTAATTCGAACTGACTATGGTATGAAGTTTATATGTATATTGTTGGAAAGGTATTGATGAGACAGGGTTCCCCCGCATCAGGGAAAAATCAGGGAAAATGACAATATGAGCTAATATGAGCTAAAGTTATTAAAATCAAAATGCATACTAGCTATAGAACAACAACAACTAAAAAAATGTTTATAGATATATAAGAGAAACTGATAAAACTCCAACTTACATTGATGAAATAAAAATATTTGAAATACATATAATCGCATTGATGCTTATACACAAACAATTCTAATTTCAGTACTGCTAGATTTAAAACTAATGTTGGGGGAAAACACTCATAATGACACCCAAATTTGGAACAAACTTCCCAAAGTAATTAAAGATTTAAACTCTAAGCCATTATTTAATAAAAAGATAAAAATGCTTATCATTCATAATCACAATGGCACGTAGTGGTCTAGATGTAGCGGTGTGGTGATGTTGAACCTGCAGTCCAACTTTAATAATATTTAATTATTTTTATTTTGGCTTCTCTTTTCGCCCTTTTGTTCTTTTTTATTACCTCCTATAAATAAATAAAAATATTATTTTAGAAACAAACAAACAAATAAATCAATAAATTCATTAATTTCAAAAACCTAAGGTCAATAAAATAATTAAATAAATAATTAATTTCTTCATATTTCTCTCTATCACTATTAAGTAAAATGGCAACGTTTTTTATGATTTACAGTTCTGTTTCATTATTAATAGTCAGGTATCAAATGTAATAGAATTTTATTCTCCTGTTTATACCTTAGCTCTTGGTTCGCTTATAAAATGTTTTTCTTTTGTTGTAATATGTTCACCGTGTCTGTTGGCCAAGTGCCTACATAAAGTTTTGTTATGTTTTTAGACCCGAAGCCTATCAAGGAAAGCTCTACCACAAGTTCCTCAAAGAGGCACTCCGAAAATCTGGAAAGACAATAGCATAATTTTCCTCTATCAAGACTATACTGCTAGGAGGTTGAACTGTTCTGAAAGCTCAGTCGGTGTTAGGCGTATGACAGGTGTTGGCAAAAGTTTTGTCCAAGACTGCCTTCATCTCGAGTTAATTCCCTAATCTGCTGATTTTAGTTCAGTTTAAGTCGAGACCAGTATTTTATACAGGGTGAGACAATGGATCTCACATTGAACCTGAGTACACACTGAATCGCCTTACTTTTCCCATAATTCTATGTATAGTAAATCTTTTTTCCAACGATTGTTATTATTTCGTATAATCAAATTTATTTAGAATATTTTCCCTCCCTCACCGATAATAGTGAGAGAAATTGTCCACTCACTTAATTTAAATGATAAATTTGATTTATGGAAACAAATATTCACTAACTTGTTAATTACTAAGTATTAAATAAGACTTTATATCTTCGTGTTTATTAGTGTACCATTAGCGATCTTATTATGAAGAAATAAAGTCGTGTAACATATCCAAAATGTATGTTAGAAGTAGGAATTGAACCCACGTCCACCAAGTGGACTGCGATCTGAACGCAGCGCCTTAGACCACGCGGCCATCCTAACTTGCAGGATAGATCAAATTTAGTGAAGTAATTACCTAAACGTTGGCTGTGTACATGCCGACATCTTCCAAAGCGGTTAATATAGTTCATCAGTGTTATTGATTACTTGGCTGACTC
>JAUYWV010061672.1:0-15899 GCA_032274565.1 Nematoplana nigrocapitula | reverse complement strand
GTTCGTGTCCAATTGTCAACTTCTTAACCGTCTCATATGCCAATTTTGGATTTCTGCAAAACTCTTCTTCGATGATTGTGCCTATAGTCAGTAAAACAGTGGTGGTAATACGCACAATTAATAACGAAAAACCAATCTGAAAGCGAATGTAAAATATGTCATACAACAGATGTAATTATTTCCATCTACATGGCAATTAGTAAAATATTGTACGATTTTCCCCCATCGAAACAGGGACACTGATCAGATCAACTCACCTCGACAAACTCTTCGATTCGACCACCATTGAAAACTCCGTACAACTTCGGACCCAACTTCTTCTCGGACAGAAGGGCAAATATAACCGAATCGAGGACCATTGAGTCCAAACTCTCACGCAGGACTTCGCCGTAAATGCGAATGAGTACTTTGCGTGGCACACCCTCTTTGATAGGCACATTGTTGCTCAAAGAACACACATAGAGGTAGTTCGAGAGACCACCACTGCAACGGAGCGCGAGATACAGCATGTGAATAAGAAACTGATTCATTCCCTAGATAGAAAAACTAAGTCAAAGTTTCTTGTAAAATATAAACTGATCAGATCAAGTTTTGTTTTAAAAACACACACTGCAAGTTAATATTAGAAAGAATATGGCCCGACTGACTACGAAAAGATTCTAAACTATTTAAGCACACAAAATTTACTGAAGTTCATGTTTAGTAAAGCAAAAATTCTTATCAGACAATATGGAATAAGGTGCTGGAGTGGAGAGGCGACTGAGATATAAACTGTGGACAAAAAAAGGCCTAAATTAGCTATCCAGTTTCAATGAAACGATCTACCATGCCTTACAAACCATGACGGATTAGCCTACCGGGGAAGCATCTAAACTGTTTTCTCAATCTCACATTGAAATAGTAATCGCTAGATGTCAAAATGACATCAGATGACCGTGGGTGATTATTTCTATTAGGACATCATTTTCATTAAGCATTGCATTTTCAATATCACATTCGTCCAATATACTGTAAGTCATTTGTGCAAAAGATTGATAATTATCAAGTAAGTCTAAGTAACAAACACACGAGAACACGCAAATAACATACAAATACACTACTCACAGCAGTGGATAGTATTCCAATTGGTTATCAGTGAAAATCCATTCCTTCATGTAATTACGAATAAGACAGATTGCCTGGCCTCTGTCAACCATACTGCTGCCAGGTGAATTACTGATATGATTTTGCTCTAACTAGATTTATACGCAAACTTCGTGCGATCCTTTACCACCGACTGATAACACCGTTCAATTGCGCAGGTCAAGTGCACCACCGGTAGATTTGCTACACATAAGGAACACCATTATCGAAACAAAATGAACATTAGAAGTAAGGAATATCCACGCTTTACGTACCAGTAAAGTTAGATGCGGTAAATACTGTTGTTTATAGAAGAGGTCTCCCTAATGGTAAAATACGCAAAAGGCATTTCCCATTGCTGACATTCGATGTTCCTGCATCAACACATTCAATCAAAGGAAACATTCTTCACAGGGTGGGGTAAGGCTCTCGTGCCTTACTAAGTTATCTTCAATACCGACGATCGCTTTCTATCTGTCAAACGGGGAGTTAGATTCGTGGGCTAGAGTGAATGCTTCCCTTACTACTAACGTTTACTGTGTATGTATAATCTTCACGTCATGCACACTTCAATGATAGCATTGAAATAGGAGCATTCTTCTATGATTGAAGTTGTTCAATGATTGGATGAAAATTTTTAGTTTTCCCACCCTGGTTCCATGTCATTTAGTAAGATTTTACAAAAACAACTTAATGGTGATCCAGTGCACATCAGCAATCTATTTGATATTCAACAAACAGTGGTAACAAAAAATAGTAACCGACATAATTTTCAACCTAGATGGAAAAATAACAACCATGTCCGCATAACCGGAATACATTAATTCTTCGACACTCAACTGTAAAATTACGAAACTAGCTACTCCACAATGTTTCGAATTGAATATTATTTTTTAACAATGAAATTGAAAATAAATATCGCAGTCTGATAAATTGCAAGCCCGCAACAATAGCTCACCTGATCTGTCCCACATCGATTTCCTCCTTCAACGACCACGAGTTACCCAGACAGGTGAAGCAGTGCTCTTTGAGGCGCAGTTCCACAGTTTCTGTCAGATGGGACATGCTCTCCCTGCGTTTAAACTTTGTCCCACAGGCATGACAGGCGGAAATTTCCGGTTCTCCAGCTCCACCGCCTCTTTGAAGGCTAGTGTTCGGTGCCATATTGTTGGCCTTATCCAAATCTTCTCCATTCTTCGCCAGTGTTTCTTTGTCGTGGTTAGACATTTCAGTATGGTTGACCTGGAGGGGTTTCGTGGCATTACCCACAGCAGCAGAGGTTAAAATCATGCCGAATTGGTGGTGTCAGGAGTAGGAGCAGGGGCTCCCATTTGTTAATTGATTTAATTGGTGGAGTGGAGGAATGGATCGGCACAAGTAACAGCTGCAGCTGAAAACGCAAGGCAGAAAGCACACAAAAATAACGCCTTTAAAAACTCGAAAGAGCAAATTTATAAATTCAAACTATCCACTTATTAATATATAACATTATTTTCTGATTAGTTATTTTGAGAAAAGCGTATTGATATTTTGATAGTTATCTTAGATAATAAAATCTATTGAAAATAATATTTATACATTTATTTTAACTTAACATTTCATTTAGAAAAATGTGTGAAATGCTGTCTATATATATATACTGTATATATATAAATGTAATTAAAACAAATAATGGATAAATGGATAAATAAAATTAGACTCTTGTAATGTACTAATAACTTGACTTTAGAATGAAAATGAGATATAAATCAAGCTGTGGATTAATAAAAAATAACAATATCAACATAAACGCAGTATCCAAATTACATGTAAATCAAGTTTTACACAAAGGAATGTATATATATATAGTGCTGCCAGCGAGCTCTTAGCACATAAAATCGCAGTGGGTAAAAAAACGCCGGTAGGGTCTTTAAAAATACACATATTTTAAGCTCTATCTTTCACATTTTCTGTTATTTGTAGAAATAGTAGCACTGATTAACCATAGTGTGATGTCTCTGTGATGTCTCTACAAAGTAGGTCGCCAAATGAATTGAAGTCAAATTCATCACCATCATCAGGTACAGTCACTTTTCAATTTTTTCAACTTTTCGCATTTACCATTCTCTGTAATCCAGCTTCCAAGGTATTTATATCCAGTCACTTGTTCAAGTTATTCGCCATCAACTTTGATTTCATATTTTTTTGTCTTTTTAGCATTCAGGCTCATTCCAAAATTCATACATTTTTTATTAAGTGCATAAACCATTTGCTGTAATCCTTCCATACTATCTGCTATTAATACCGTATCGTCTGTAAATCTGATGCTATTAATATTTTGAACATTGATTTTTAGCCCATTACTGTTACTTAGAGCTTCCTCGATTAAATATTCACTATAAATATTAAAGAGAACTGGTGAAAAATGCTGGTTTTCTTCTTTTCAATTGCTCTTTGAATTCGTACTCTAGTAATAAAGATCACTTCACGTGTGCCATTTCCTTTTCTAAATCCAAGTTGATTCACACTTATTTTGTTTTCAATTATTAGAGTAATTCTTTTTATGATTATTTTAAGAAGTATTTTTCTGCATGTAAGATAAGACTAATGGTTCTGTATTCTTAAATTCCATTGGTTTGATTACATTCTAAGGCATTGGTACAAACACACTTTTGATAAAATCCTGTGGGAGATCATCCTTTTTATATAGCACGTTTATAAGCTCAGTCATTGCCCGAATTCCTTTATCACTCAAGTTTAGCAAGAATTCTGCATTGATATTATTTTCCCCTGCTGCATTTGCTTTGGGTAATTATTTGATGATTTCTCTTATTTCTTCTTTTATTTTCTCAATATTTTCATTTATTTCTGGTGTTATATTCCTTTCATCATTGTAGAGCTCTTTTCAGATGTATTGTTCCCATCATTTACTTATCAGCTCATCTTCATATAGCATTTTTCACTATTATCTTTTACTCCTACTTGAATCTTCCTTGTTTTATTGTTAGTCTTTTTGAACAAGTGTGACTGTGTAATCTCTCCAGTTCTTCCAGATCCTCACATTTTATTTTGTAATATTATTCTTTAGCCTTCCTGCATTCTCTCTGAATATCTCTTGTTAGTTCCTTTTGCTTGTTTTCTGTGTTCACTTCATGTTTTAGTTTTCTCCTGTCTTCCATTTTTCGCATGATGTCAATTGTCATCCACTTCTGTTTCATTTCGTGTCTAACGTTTCCACAAATTTCATCTGCTGTTATTTCAATGCATTATTTTATCTTATTCCACAATACATTTGCTTCTGTGTAATGTTCTTTTTCGTATGTGTTGTTAAGCTTTTCTTGAAGTCTTCTTTCACTTCACATTTTATGTAAATTCCATGCTGTGTTCTTGTTCCTTTTCTTCTTTATAACTGTTAAATTTGTTTTTGTTTTCGCTACTACTGGATTATGGTTGCTTTTTGAATGCTATTTCTGTATCTTGTGCTAACCAGCCTGGTGACGTCCAAGTGTACCTATCGCTTTCCTTTTGTTCAAACCAAGTATTTATAACACAAATTACCAGTCCTTAATTGTACAAGCCAACTCAGACACCACAGCAATTCACACAGGGCACTTTTTAACATAGAAACTGGGCATCCATTTGTATTTCTATGGATGTCAAAGTCCACTAGTAGGCCTATAACTGCACAGGAAAGGTCATAAATCATTGTCGTGTGTGCCATCAATTGATAAATAGTCAGGCAGCTCATGTGAATAACAATCAGACCCTTCATTAGCAAATTGATGTTATATTTGTGACTGTGGGACATGTTCTGTCAGCTGTGTCACAGTATAAATCAAATGAAGACTTGTCACCAACATAGTATGTCAAACAAGCATCTTAACAGCTAGCAAAATTCGGGCAAACACACAGAAAAGTAAAATTGAAAAAAAAGGTAATGTGAAAAAATGCAGTGCTGACAGCAATGTAAATGTACTTAAATTCAGTGAAGGATTTACATCAAGGTTTTTAACTCTGACAGTTTCATCTGTAATTCAATATCAAGGTCACCAATTGACAGCTGACTTTTCTTCACTTGATATCACAAAGCACGTTAATGTAAATAAAGCAATACATGATGTAAACAGAAAGAGCAGATTGCACGTATCCGATTATTCAGAATAGATAAATTTAAAAACAAATGTTATTTCTCGAATACTAGAGTTTAATTCAAGATGTTCTTGTTGATTTTTCAACAACTGTGTGAGCATTTCTTTCTTGGAGATATTATTCTTTTCTTCAATCGACTTTCTTTGCTTGAATAGAACAAAATTTGATTATTAAGAATTGAAGTATAAATTACCACAAAACTTTTATTTTTTAGCAATATACAAACGATTTAAACTATGTTTTATATTTAAGTTTAACAACTGCAGAGAAAACCTCTATGATTTTTCTTTTGAAAAACTCAGATTTTGCAGTATCTGACTTGCAGTCATTAAGGTAGTGGTGGTATTTTTGGCGAGATATTCACACAGCTTTCAGTATTTACTTTGAAAATCGGACACCCCTAATCTGAAAATTTTACAAAAATTATATGTGACATATAAAGGCATAATTATAATAAAATTAAATTTATGGTTACTAGAAACCCATTTGCACCTTCGCTTGCCAAAAACAATACTGAGCAATTAATTTTTTGATAAAAGGCCTATTTCTAAAATTGACTAAATCGCTGGAGAAAACTGATTTTAACTAAATAGCCTTTAAAATTATAAAATTGACTGTGACTCGAGGAGAGGTTTTCGTCCCTGCTATTGGTAGCTACGATGGTCCGATCACTGGGAAACCTTGACTATGACTTGATCAGTGAAATTCTGCATCAAATGGTGCATTAGTCAGGTGAAAGCGTTAGGAATGAAGAAGAAGATAAAGAATAAACAAAACTACACACATAGCCAATGCTTATTTATAAGTAGATTAAACAACACACAGTCAATGCTTATTTATAAGTAGATTAATCAGTCTGCGGGATATAATATATTAGGATATGTAGTTAAGGTTTTGTGTGTATGCTTCATTATAAGGGGAAAAGCCATGTTCTATGGAGTTTAACAATGTGAAATAATAAGAAGGTAGTGATGTTAAGCGCATTTTAACAATTTGCACTATTTACTAATATATGCTGCACAAAATTACTAACATGTGCTGTACAAATTGGTAATTTATGCAGGTAAATGGTTGCGCCAATAACCAATTGAAAGTGATTTGATCAATTATGAATAATAATGCATACCAAGAAGATAATTCACTTGACTGAAACCTAAAATATAATAAAAACACAATTTCAGCTAATATGGTATGACTAAAACAACATTTGTTAAGTAGTGCAAAAATTTTTGCTAATAATGGTTTCTCTAATTGCAAATTGGTAATTTACATAGTATATACCAATAATTAGTGCAAATTGGTAAAATGTGCCCAACAGTCACACATGTCCCACTATGCAGAAAGACTTTCATGCTACTAAGTCGCTCATGCAGAAAGGTAACTTACCTAGCCAAGGTCATGCTCTATTTTTCTTGATTAGCTAACTGAAGCGAATGTCAACATAATGACCAAAATAACATGCTTTATCAGCTATTATTGTAACCCATTCTTGCACCCTTTTGTGACCCATAGTTTAGAAAATATGTATGTTTCATCAAGCTGTTCTATCCTTAGTTGCATACCATCTCCTGAGTTAGAACAGACACGTTTCAATAAGAGACTGTCCTAAACTGTGTTCTATATTTAGTATGTTGCCGGGTCTGTTCTAACTCAGTTCTTTCGTGGAGAAACATTGTGCTGCTCAGGGCAGCAAAAGTGAACTCATTACCTTTTTTTGTTGGCTCTGATTTACTCAGCTCTATACCCCCCTGCCACACACTACCCTCAGCCGACTCATTAGGATATATATGATTCTCTATCTATATGAAATGCGTATCCCCATCCCAACCCTTATTCGTCAGCCAAGTCACCTCTGCCCCACCATGAACCAACACGCAAAGCATGGACCTCTTTTCTGATTGGGTGAATGAGGGAATTACTAACTAAAATTGGTTTTCATTATGTTTCACTAGAACAGACATGGAATGGAGTTGATGAAACACGTTTTTGGTTACGTACTAACCTTGTTCTAAATGTTTATTTTAAAATTTAGTTAGTATGGAACTTAGGATAGCTTGATGAAACTTACTCCAGGATCTGGTGACAGGAACTTTACCCCCTCAATATAGGATTTCAGTGACCAGAACTGTATCCTCGCAAAACAGGATTCTGGTAACCAGAACTGTATCCACTGCCTTTATATATATTGAAAGATTATGTTCAATTTAGTTATAATCAATATTAATTTTTAAAATATTTGTAGTTACATAAATATTTTAGCTATGAAATATGAATGATTGAAATTAGCAGATGAAAAAACAGGTACAATGCAAAGTATGATAATAAAACTGTGCTACAATGAATTATTCATAAGATGTGGCATCCTAATTGTGGCATAGTCTACTATAGATGTCATTATTTTATCAACTTACTGATTTATACCGATATTTGTGTAAGAAAAATGGCGATTTTTTGGTAGTTCCCCCACATTCATAACAAACCGAATTGCCCAGCATATTAGACAGAATACCACAGATATCGACGATACTACCTATAAACAAACCATAAAAGATATATATATAAAATATGTCAACGAAACAATTCAAATACTAATACCCAACCTAGTACTCAACACCACATCTCCACCAATCAGTCAAACAGAGGGCATACTAAATAGATCACAACAGAGGTTCCTAGCTCAGCTAAGGAGCAACTCCTGCCCTTGCCTCAACCACTACCGACATTTTATCAACAACACAATACCAGATACATGCTTAGCCTGCAGGCGCAGCTGTACACCCCATGATACTATGGACCAACCAGGTCCAAGTTGCTCAATTCTTCAAGAGCCAAGGGGGGGGGAGACCTACTATTTTAGTAGGTTCCAGGGGCAACAAATAACAATAACAAACCCTATGAACAACTATGTAGTATGTAAAAATGACCTTGAGCTTGATTGGCTTAAAGGGATATCATTAGAGTTACGTAGAAAGAAATGTTAGTGTAGTTAAATTAATAGAGGTTTATATTTAATATTGCCTGAGTGAAGCTATATCTGACTGTATGCATTTGTTTAATCGATTGAACTAATAGAAGAAAATTTTTGCAAATCAATTATGGGGTGGCTGACAAGCAAACTAAAGCGAACACAGATAGTATTTCAACACTCTGGTTTAAATATACTAACATTTCTTTCCACGGAACTCTAGAAATGAATGATAACCCTTCAAGTTCATTCTTATATGGTTTGTTATGAATGTGGAGGACATGTGGAAAAAAATATGCTTTACTTTATCTATATTAATTTCATCTATATATTTAGATATAGCAAAACATATTCCAAATTAACTGTACATCCAAAATATTATTCTTCCAAAACATGCCAGTTTTGGAGTTTACTATTACAATACTATAATGACCTGAATAAACTGTCGAAGAATCAAACTTACAAATTAATAAAACCAACTGTACGTTGTTTGAAATATTACTAAAATCTGAATTTTTACTAGTCTAAACAAATTTTATAAAATAAATCAAAATATATTTTATTATACTATATTTTAATTTTACAAATGTCTATAGTTAAATATCCGTGTTTGTTTTATAAAACTGTTTCAGTTTCTTTCACAATCTTCCTAAACCATTTATCGTAAGTCAGTGGTTGGCTTATCATAATTTAATATTTTATTTGAATAGGTTGGTATAAAATGACACTAAATCAAATGTGTTTAAAAAATCTTGAAAGAAAAAATATCGTAGTATATCAATTGATCAACTTTTCACATTGTCTGTATTGATCAAGTTTTGCTTATTTATTAAATTAAATAATAATTGTAATAGCTTGTTCAATATTTAAAAACACCTTATATTTTTTAAATAACATTGCTTATAATGATAAAAATATATATGTTGAATAATTATGTTTACAGTATAATAATAAATATTCATATTTCTTATACTTAATTCTTTTACAAATACAATACAAGTTGAAGTACAAGTAAAACATATATTAAATTAAGATTAAGACATATGATATGATATGATAAAAATAAGATAGGAAACCGGTTTTTATTATAAGGGAAAAATAAAGCAAATAAAATTGCTAACTCAGTCAATGTGTTTTATTGAATAATTCTACATTTTAGAGAGTTTTTACAAATTGTATTGAAATTGAATGAAATATTTTTACTTTCTTTTTAATTAATAATTATGACTAATTTTAGTCTATGTTGACTATGTCTATAAAAGACTTAATTTAAGTATAAATATATAATTTATAATATTAAATACTTAATAATAATGATATAGTTATTGAATCCCTTTATTTACTAGTCTTTACATTAATAACTAAGTCTAAGAGTACTGTGTGACTATGTCAGTGGCAGTGCAACTGCAAGTAGGTGTAAACTAAATATGACTATTTCAGAAATAATGTCTCTCTAAGTCATAAGCAGATTACTTTATTGTTTTAATGCAATAAATACATGGTCATAATCAATAGTTGACCAATAAATAATTAACAATTTAGAGATATATACATACATATTAGCCATTGCCGATAGTTTTTGCCATGGACCCAACCATGCACACATAGGTGCTTTTTTGGTAGTTCCTCCACATTTTTTATAAAAGTTTTTTAAAATCTATGTTGCTTTTTTCAAACCATGTGGAGGCCCTTCTAGTTCTGGTCAATCTGGAAGAAATTTATTTCAGTCATGGACATATTTCCAGCAATGCTGTGAAATTTTGGAATCCTTGCTGTGAAATCTTGAAATTGATTGATTTTAACTAAAAATCAGCCTTTACGGTTAATAATTTACATATTTTTCTCCAATTAATGCTGTGAAATTCACAGCAAAAATTATTTTCAGAGGACATGCCCTCCGAAACAGTACTTTATTCCAAAGGGGCCGGAATGGCGTTCCAGTAGTTATTTTGCCAACCGGAATACGTTCGAAGCTACATTCTACCTAAAGCATGTCGCCCAACAATGTTCGTGCTCTGGAGGAATGGTCGTTAGCTCTGGGAAAGAAGATGCATAAAATCGGGAAGATCTTTGGTGTTCGATGGACGTCAGTTCTTTCGGAACAATGCAAGCTGTGTAGCCTGTGTGGTACAATTTCGATGCTCTCCATGCGCATTTCCAGAAGAAATCCAAAACTGCAGTGTTCCTGCAGGACTTGGTACTCATATGTACGACGCCTTATTTGAACTGAAAGAGCTATCGAAAATGCTGCAAGACAGGTTCACTAGCTTAGTCAAAGCCGACAAGAGGATTCATCGGTACGTACTGAAATAAAAAGTGATTAAAGAGAAGCCGAGAACAATAAAACTTTGGAGGTTATGGTCCATAACAAGGAAGGCAAGCACGTGGGCGTCCAGCTGGTCTCCAACAAACGGCATGTTGCAATCAACCACCAAATAGCTTTTGAGCAACCTCATTGACAACAACTCCAATGAATTCCAGTGAACAGCATCTGACGAAGCAAATAAGCCTGATGGACAGCGACAACTGGCCAACTGAAATTCAGCCTGGATTTGGCCATGAAGAAATTCGAGACCTGGCGCGGCGGAATGTCTGCAGCTGCCGCCATCGTTGACTGCGAAAGCATTATGTCGGCGAGTACCGCGCCAGACACTAACTAGCTCTAGGAGGTTCACCGTCATTAACAACAGCAATATATACTCTACTCTGGGCACTCCGCTGGGCCCCTAGCACTCTCATAGTCTGAATGGACACTCCAGGACTGGGCAACCGCCGTATAAGGACAGTGCAACTGCAACCATAGCAAACCCTGAATTTAGCCGCCAGAGGAAAGTGCATATAGTTTTTGCATAGAAAAATTCTGACAAATTTGGAAAAATGGGGGGGGGAAGAAAGAATAAGAGCCGAGTATTTAAACAAACAAGATATTCAAAAAGGTTTTAATGTACTGGGAACCGTCATTAAACAAGCCCGTACAGCCAGCTTCATTCTAGACTCTTGAGGATCTATAGAGTCATTCATTTTAGCAAAATTGGTCTGGAATTGTTATTATACTCTATTACATATAACCCAATTAAAAATTATATGAAACAATTCTGAAATGTACTACTATCTACAGTAGTTATCTATTTTGTAAGTAGTACATAAATAGTTATTCGTTTTTCCCACTATTTTTCATTAAAAAAGAGCAGAAATCCGGTATATTTAAACGAGAAATGTACGCACACAAATATTATTATTGCAATTGTACAAATATATGCATATAATGGATTTTAATACATTTTTATTTCATGAGTACATCCTGAAAAAATAAATTTCTTTACAACTGTCCCATACCGAAAAAGCTACTAAAATGGACGGAGTTATCAATAAGTTCAACTGTACTTATAATGTCGATATATAAAAAATAAAGCAATAACCGAAATGCCACTATATTGCGGATGAATAATTTCGTGAAAGCTGCACAGACGTTCGACACCGCTCGTGAGTAAAGTCATATAATTAAAAAAGAAGAATTTTCAGGAATGAAGAGAAATTTATTACAATCCATTATAAATATATTTAATTATTACAATAGCAACATTAATTTATATTCACTTTGTCTAAAAATATTCGCAGGATTTATGGTCTTTTTGAATGAAAAATAGTTTCTGAGGGAAAAATGAATATACTGTATGTTTATGTACTACTTACAAAATAGCTAGCTAGTTAGTAGTACATTTTGGAAATGTTTGATATAAATTTTGCGGGGGTTAAAATTACAACATTTGTCTTTAGAGAAGTTCAATTAGTCATATAAAAAGATTTAACTATACATACATCGATTTTGAAGAGACGAAACTCTCTCTCTTACCTATATTCTATATGGTCAGGACGGTTGCTGGCCATCGAAAATAAACCGCACTTATCAAAATGACCTCTTTTAGAACAATTTCGCTTTCTTATATATAGATTCTCCGATTTGATCCTATATATGATTATCTGTTATCATCTTCACTATTCTATACGTCTGTATGTACGTACAACTTTTATACCATTTAGTATATTTATGCATGCATATTTAAACAGAAAAACCAAACGTAAAACTCAAATAGACGAGGTGTGTACACATAGTATTTAAAATGAGCATCGACGAGTCGACATAAAAATAATTTTAATTTGAAAGATTTTTAATAAATTGGCTTTAATTAATTCTAAGCTTCTACCCCGGAAAACGGCATAGATAAACAAAATTGAAACAGTTATATACAGTATACGTCAAACTGACTCCATGGACGGCAATTACAGACAAAGAGAATAATAATACTGACTTCCATCATGCTTGTGGCTACAACATGCCCTGTTTTTCTGGTATATATCAGGAGATATATGGAAGGCACAACATAATTGTTAATTGTTAAATTATTCACATAAAATACTCAGCAATACATCTTATGTATGTAGATCCTACAGACCACAGAGTATAGTGCAGTAAGTATCCCTATATACCTCTGTAGTACAGACTGAGTCGAGGCGTCTATATGCAATTATACGAAATTCAATTACTGTATTCAACGAACACTTTTTGGCGACGATAAATGACCATCTGCCGTGGAGACTGTTTAATGGAGCACATAATTAATAACATTTCATCTCTTAGTTATATTCCTTGTAACCCAAACAATTTACCAACATATTCTGAATAAATTCTACAGCAAATATGGTCGGCATATCAATGAACAGATACTGTACATATATTTAAAAGTTTTAGCTTTAATTTTTATTTAAATAATTTAGTAATTTAGATTTTTAATTTGCTTTATACAACATACATTATAACAAATATATATATATTTATTTGTTTTGTTTTGTTCTAATACACTTTTTCCTAAATTTGTCAACTGTCTCCCGTTCTTTTTACTTTAATTCTATAGGATTTTATCCACTTTTCCTTATTTTTTTATTTAAATTAGATATTTTAATTGTTCCCTTTTTTACTATAATTTTCTTTGAAATTTCCGTCTAAAACGTTTCTGAGAGTGTAGTACGTCATCAATTGATATCTGGGTCAGCCAATAAGAGGCCGTCACGTCATATCTAGGACAATGTCATGGGAATTCCCCGGGGAACCATACCCACATGACCCGCCCACCTCAAGGTCACGGGAATTTCACACACACAGCCACGTGACCCGGCCACATCAAGATCATGTTGAATTTACCCCCCCCCCACACACACACCAATTTCCGGCAAATAATTTTAGTTTTTGCGTTTTTTATTTTCTCTCTTTATTTAAAGTCGTATACTGTGTATGGTATCATTGAACAGCTATGGATGAGCTGCATCCTTCTCGGTATTTGAATGGACTATAGTGCATATTGTTTTGAGTAGGTCAACACATATTACTTTAGAAAACGATGACGAAACGGGGGAGGAACCATCGGAGTATATAATCACGTAAAAGTTAAGTAGTAAGATCTTTCTAGGTCATCCCTGAGTCAGCCATGCAAGCGGAGACACTTGTCAGTCCCCCACACACCCCTAAGCCCACCCCCACCCCCACCCGTCTACCCGAGGAAAACGTTTTCTATCTAATTCATGCAAAACTTTTGAAATGGGGGTGTGCTACTTATATAGTCTGCCGAGTGTGTTAGATATGTCCAAGACCCTCACATGTAGTGCAAAACGTGTAAAAAGATACTACGAAGTACTCTGGCTTTATTCCAATCTATTTTAACAACGGTGGAGTGAATTTCTATGTTATCGATTATAAAGAATCGAATGGTTCTATTTATTTTCCCCTCAGACTACTTACAGGGTGGCCAATTAAATTCGTCCCCCCCCCTTACCTAGATGTAATCTTTTGTTGACAAAAAAAGTATTGCTCAAGCTCAACCGATTTTAGGAAATAAGACTTCAAATGAAAGCTTACATTATCAGCTAAATCATACATCATTAAATACTTTGAATATTTTAATTTTAAACTAGCTTTACCTGAATTAATAAATGCAATACTTTTAAACTTTGCTGTACATAAAATCGGATGCCTCTCTAAAGAAACACGGCAGTTTACTTGGAACACTGTAGAAAGCCTCCATAAATTGGATCGGAGATTGTCATACGAAGCTATCACAACACGTTTTGAAGAAAGGAGATTACACAGACTTTATTCATGTTCCAATTTCGGCAATGATCCTCTTAGTGAAAACGGTAGAAAGTGGAGGAAGTTATGAAACTCGGATTTCTCAAAAAGATTTGGGATAACCTCTGCGCCAAATACAAAAAATAATATCGTCTGGTGTTAAAATCGAAACGCAGCTGAACAAGCTGGTTCCTTGGTCGGTGACTAAAAGATTTCACCAGGAGTGATGTTGTTGGGTATGGTCTCATACCAAGGTTTAATTCCGGAAGACGGTCCAGTTTTTGTGGACGACTGGTTGAATGGTCGCTTCCAATATCAAAGAGGAGAACGAAGAACCAAGACTAGTGAACGGTATCGTATTTTCATCAACGGTGACGGTTTCCCAATGGTGATGGGATTTTCCAGAATGGCGGAGCGTCAATCTATCGAACAGAATGAGTTCTTGAAATAATTAACATGCTCTTTCCGGAAAGAATTCCGGTAGATACCCAAGCTTCCAAGTATGATGACACTTGGACAATTGAGAACGTCTGGGGCATTATACTGTAAGCCAACGATTGAGTAGGAGATCGTTAGTAGTAGGAGTTTAGTTGGAACTAGCCATAGCAACGACCTAGTTTACCTTAGCAACCGAAAGTAGGTCAAGGTCGCTTGTTATCAAAGAAAGTAGGTCAATGTCGTTTTGGCAATTCCCTTAGTAACTGTCTAGCAACGAAAGTAGGTCATCCAATCAGAGCGTAGTACGTCATAATTAGATCAAGGTCATTTTGAATTAGTTCAAGGTCAAATTCAAATTTTCAAAAATTAAAAATCGATAAAATAAAAAAATAAAATATTGATAAATACAAAATTTCAAAAATACTAATTTTTTATATCGCCGAATCATATCATACAACATATAGTTCGAAAGGTATTGACGAGACGAATCGATTGGTACCATCAGATCAGTGCTTATTGATCTTTCGATCGATTTCTATTTTCAGATTATAGTACGAAGCTTATTCAGCGTTAACGTGCAGTTTAATTGAAGTGCCGCACAGTAAATGACGGTTTCTTTAAGGAGACTCGGGCAGAGTGGAGGATACTCGGGCCGGGTGGGGATACTCGGACGGACTCGGGTAGAGTGGAGAAGACTCGGACAGAGTGGTGGATACTCGGGCAGAGTGGAGGAGACTCGCGAAGGGTTGGGGATACTCGGGTACGAAGTTATTCAGTGTTAACTTTTAGTTTAATATAAGTGCCGTGCAGTAAATGACGGTTTCTTTAAGGAGACTCCGGCAGGGTGGGGATACTCGCGCGGAAACTTTTTCAGTGATTATCGATCGATTTCAATTAAAAAAATATTTAAAATACTTTATACTACTTGGAAGTAGTATAGATGGATAGGTAATGTCAAGACGAATCGAATGGCGTTCGTTTCATTCCATTTGGTTGAGTGATTTCAAAGTTATACACGTTTTTAAATTCGCCGGGGGGAAGGGCGAAATTCGAATTCGCCGGGGGGGGGGGGACGGATGGTGAAATCTATTGTTGCATTTATGTCACAAGACAGCGGTGAGTCAT
>JAUYWV010061561.1:5122-15899 GCA_032274565.1 Nematoplana nigrocapitula | reverse complement strand
GACTTTATTTCTTCATAACAAGATCGCTAATGATACACTAATAAACACGAAGATATAAAGTCTCATTTAATACTTTCAAAAGAAAGTTAGTTAATATTTGATTCCAGAAATCAAATTTATCATTCAAATTGAGTGAGTGGAAACTTTCTCTCACTATTATCGTTGAGGGAAAATATTCTAAACAAATTCGAATATACGAAATAATAACAATCATTGGAAAAATATTTTTTGTACTGTATTATTTATTTTTCTAACCATTTTATTGTATTATCTTCTATACGCTACTTTACAATTGCTGTGTGAGTAGAATTTATTGATTTCCCGCTTGCTGATGTTGACAGACGCCATTTCTCTTAAATTGCGCTTGGATCTAGCTCTCTGACGAGCGTCGCTGAAAATCTGCGTAATACACGTAGGAAGATTTCGAGCGAACACTGTGTTTTCAATGTTAATTCGGGCCATTTATCAAGTTGTTGCTTTGGCAAGAAATAGCCGGTTAATATTTTTCAACCGCGACATAAAAAGAATCCCATCTGCGCACAGTGAAGCGCAATCAGAACAAAGACGAATAAATCACACGCGGCGAGTGTAGACGATAACTGCGCAATTTCTATCTCTATACGCTAATCTGAATAATAAAAAATTGATGTAATGTTCGAATAAAGCAACACCTCAATTGTTAATCATTTAGTTTGTCACATTCAACTTAGATATTTGTGCAAACAACTTAAAGATAGAGCTTGAATTTTCAATTTAGATCACCGAATTAGATAAACCAGTCACTCCAATTTCCCATTTCACTTTTCTGAAGCATTCATATCACACATATGGCAGACAAATTCATAAATAGTCAAGCAAATTCAACAGATAAAAACATTGTTCACTCAATTGCAATGTATTGGTAATCAAATTCGATTTAATAAATCTAAGTACAACTAAGTTCAGCGAGTGACAGCCAAATTGGAATATAAGCGGTCAGATTCATCATCCAGCACCGGTTGAATGTCCCAGAACGCTTGGTTATCGATGGTTTGAATGTCATAACGCAAGACAATGCCGAAACTAGCATGGGCATTGGATGAGTCATGCTACGGTTCTATGAATCGTAAACACATTCGTCAACGTGCATCTTAATAGGTAGTTCCTGCTGGTAGCCGATGCAAAGTGTCATTCATGGCGCTGTGCTTTCATTGACTTCACTATATACTTCACTAACTTCGTTCTTTCTGTACACATATCTCTTTACGCTTTTAATATTTCATTTTATATGACACGAGATACCTTATTTTATCTCTTCCAGTTCACTCACTATCCAATTTTTAACACCATTCTCACCGTGTGCTACTTTTGGATCACGCTAGTAGTGATGTGCGCATTGTACGCTGGAATCTATCGGGCGGCGTGGATTCTGCAGAAGAAGTCGGAGAATCGGCAGAAGAATATGCAGAGCCTGATGGCGATGGCCGGCCATACCATGTCGCAAATCGGCGTGGGGATCAGCTGGACGAGCAGACCGGACAGCGTCAACCGGCGCGGAGGTCTACCGGGTGGTCCTTCGAAACCTTCGGAAGTTCGGCGCCAACAGTCGGAAGGTCTGTCTATTCGGCGCCTGTTGAGTAAACGGCGTTGCTCGCAGCTGTCGGCCAAATCTCTGTTCGACACCGCGGACGGACCCGCGGACGGTGGGAGTAGTGGTCCGCCGCACCACGACGAGAACAAACACAACCCTACCACCACCTCCTCCTCCTCTTCCGTCTCCGAAGAGAACAACGTCTACCCCAGCCACACTGCTGCTGTGGGGGGCTCTCCGCCGGGCATTCACGTATTGGCCCGAATTGAATCGTCCGATGCCCAGCGCTCGGTGGAGACCTCTTCCGCCAGCGGGATGACCCGCTGCCTCAATGCACCGCCCGAACTGCTTCGCCGCATTCGCTACATCGATCAGGAGGCCTCTTCGGAACCGGTGAGTCGTTCGTCCAAGTGCACCTCCTCGACTTCGGAGATGGATCTGCTTCTGGCGGACATTCTGCCAATTTCTCAGCCAATCGGTGACAGTTTTCACCAGCCACCGCCAGACGCAGGAGGACAACCAGTGGGTGTTTGGGTGGACGGCGTCATCGTCACAAAGCCCGATAACGACTATGCTCACCACCACCACAGCCACCGCCACCGCAACCACCAGAGTCACTGTCAAAACAACCTGACCTTGTTGACCAACAACAACAACAACATTAGCAACAACAAGAAGCACTCGGCAGTGGTGATCAGCAAGTCTCCCACGGTGGAAACATTGAAAATCAATCGCAGCAAAGAGCCCCGAGGCTCCTCAATCACCCTCTCCCTCAGGGACGTGGCCAGAAAGGTACAGAATCGGCGCAAACGCAAAGCCTCCCAGACAGACCCCAATCAGGCCGCGGTGAGGTCGGAGAATCGGGCGCGCAAAGCCCTCCGGACAATCAGCTTTATCTTAGGTGCATTCATAATCTGTTGGACACCCTACCACATCCTCGTCTTGATCAAGGGTTTCTGCGACCATCAAGACAGTCGGACTCCGAGCTGCGTCAATGATCACCTCTACAACATCTCCTACTGGCTCTGCTATCTGAACTCCCCCGTGAATCCCTTCTGCTACGCGCTGGCCAATGCCCAATTCAAATCGACCTTTATGCGGGTACTCAGGGGGGATTTTCACAGGACTTGAGTCGCTTCGAATACGTACATTTATGTAAAATGGTAAAGAGTGCTGTACAAATATAACAGGGTCCATTCAATTACTGAAGTTTACATATTAAAGTGCAGTGATGACCAGTCGACTACTCGCTCACATTATGTTCCAATTTACTCTGGTATTTTCAAAGCTATGTTGCACTACAAATTTTGTAAGTAGTAAGATATGTAAAATATAATATTTTATGTAGAAATTCACTATGAATGTGTAAATAATTTTATATGAACATGTTATGTAAATATTGAATTATAAAATAAAATGATTACATACATTCGAACTATCCTAGCAGATGAGACGTGGGAATGCGAAACGGGTAGGTAAGTTGAGGAAGGACATCGGTCCCGCTACAACAGACGGCTGCAGAAGGCAGAATCCATCACACACCTCATCGAAGAATGTCAAGATCGGACAGTCAGTTACCTGCTCTGCTCAGGTAGCATAAAATAAGAAGGATAGAAAATCTGGATGTCAATCCTCGGTCTACAGTGGAATTCTTCCATTAACTGACCTAATAGATGCGAGAGAGAAAAACGAAAAAACACCAAATACAGTAGCTATTGATATTTCCAAACATTAGTCTTATCCGTGCTTTTTAATACAGTTAATTAATGTACTAACATGAAGATCAATGTCAAGAAGTCGAAAGTAATGGTGGTTAACAGAAAAGAGAATGAGTTGACAGACATCTTGATTGGAACGGAAAAGTGGAACAAGTTTTTTGGGCCCTTTGCTGCGATTGATTTTCAACGTTTTCCCCGTGGGAGACTTGTTGATCGCCGCTGCCGAGTCCTTTTTGTTGTTGTTGATCAACAATACACGGACGAAAGATTGCACAAAGGAAATCAATAGATGAATAGCCGTAGCCAAGGAAACGTTGGTCAAATGGAGAGAATATGGAGAGACAGGAACATCAACAAGAATTTGAATTTAAGATCATGAAGACATTAGTGTGGCCAGGCGGACAAAACCAGGTCGTGTTGTGCGAGGAAGTGCGGAAGAGCTGGCTCTGGCAGTCATGGAAGGTACTAGGTTTACCGCCGGACACCCAGCAAGCAGTGGTTTGATAACATCAAGGAATGGCCGGAATACAGTTACTAACAGTGCAAAGAGATGGCGCAGAAGGTTGCACGAATGGTCATCATTCGTCGCCAACCCTCAAACGAGGACGGCAGCTAGATAGATAGATAGATAGATAGTGCACTATATTCATCTCTGTCCTTCACATAAAACACCTTTGTCTCAGAAACTTAAAAATATTTTACAAAGACGCGTATTTGTTATTTTACCGAAACGGCTTAAATCGGTGGTGGGAAGACAGGACACGTGGTGGCACAAAAATGTCCATATCTCATTTTCAAGTTGAAGCTTTTCTAACTGATTTAAATTTGGCTTGTATACTATTTAACTATTTACAGTAGTTGGAGTATATTGTTCCAATTTATAACACCAAAATGCTGTATAGGCGCATACTATAGCGACTGTTTAAAGTTTAAAAAAAGTTTATTTGAAACAATGTTGAACGATAAAGTTAATACGGATATTTCCCTGTAAATGTGGAAACTCCAAAAATCTCGAATACAAAATGTCGAATCTACGGATAAATATGGTTTCCTACTTAGTGATTCATCTGACGAGGACATCATATTTGCAACGAAAGAAGACATGAAACACGACTTTTTATGCATTGAATGGATCATGATTAATTGTACTGTTTCAATCGCTCCTCGTGAATGCAATCAACTCTTCGTAATTCTCGGGAAAATAAATTCATTACCTTTGGTGCCCCTTTTTGTTCATTTTGATGAAAGAAAAAGTACAAGAAAATTACTTAAATGCATTCGATGAATTGTAGTACACAAATGTCAAGATTTGAAAATGAAAATTCGAAATGAAATTATTTTATGTATACCAATAGAATTTGAAAAAATCTTCGAACAGTGCATCTAAGTAATATTTCCAAAATTTATAATATTTAGACGTACACCGTGACCGGTCTCTTCCCTTCCTGAGGGAGATCGGGGGCGTTAACGCGTCCCCCGGATCAATGATCCGTCCGGGAAAAGAAGAAGAATTCTTCCAAGATTAGATTAGGTAAAACTCCCGTTTCTAAGTGGATCGCCGGCCAAATCCTAGTTTCCTCACTATGAGGCTTTTGAAAAGTCTTTCTTAACTGACTAATTTGATAGTATTTTACATGGTTTTCTCATTTTACAGAAAAACGGATAGATGAAAAATGGTTGTCTGTCGAAGTTTTGGAGAGTCGTGTAGGTAGGAATGATACCGCCTAATGAATCAGCAAAACTGCTCTTTCCAGATGCGCTTTATATCGACAATTTTGCTGTCTGTATCGGTGTTCAGTTTTTCACAAACTGCGCAGACAAATTCCTGACTAATGTTCACCCTGGTGGCTTGGAGGAGATTTTTCCAGCTGAAATACGATTCGTACAAAGACGGTTTCAGGGTGATTTTTTTCAAATAGGTGGCTAGTTTTTTCGGGTTATCAAAATCGGGCGCGTAGACGAAGGAATCCTGCGGGACCAGGGCCAGATAGTCCTTGATACTGGCACCGCCGAAAACGACAGGAATGGCAAAGGACTGGTTGAAATTGTTCCAGAAGACATCGGTGATGTAATCCTTGCACATCGAGACCTCATTGGCCAGATAGAAGAAGTAGACAATAGAGGCTTCGAAGTGGCTCGAATAGGGGAAGGTATTGCCGCACTGCCCGTAGACATCCACATCCATGAAGCGCTTGATCGGTTGCATCCGGTGCCACTCCTCGGCACTCTGATCGCACTGGTCGGCATAGAAGAAGGCGAATTTGGTCTTCAGACTCAAATCGACTCTTTCTCTGTCGGGTTGTATCTCGGACAACACCATTGTATGGTCGACCAGACGGCCGAATGGGATGTGGATGTCGGCAATACGAAGATAGGACGCCGTCCAATTGAAGACGTAGCGCCAGGGCGACTTGTCAAAGTTGTGACGTGCGGTCGTCAGACGCAGTTTTCGTGGATTATCCCAGAAATAGTAGACCCAAATTTGCTCGCGCGGTCGGTTTGCGACGGGGGGGCGGTCCGGCAGGTGGAGGGCGTCGAAGAGTAGGGCATCGGCGTGGCGGGGGTCGTGAACCAGTTGGCAGCGGTGCTGGTGATTACATGTCTCCATCAGGTCGGAGAAGTTGTGTATCAGTCTGGAGGCCGGGTCCCCGTAGATGTAAACAGTTTTCAGTTTGCTATAGTTGATCGTGTGATAGATGACACCCTTGAGTGTGTACAGGAGGGACACACCGCCGACAAGCAGAAGGATGTAGCAGTATTTAAAACGTAGCATTCTCATTTTGGGCAAATAATCTTCGTCTATATAATACTGTACGTTTCTGAAACTATGTGTTGCACGCAATGCACTAGTACGTACGGTTCAGTGTGGAACTGATTCCACCCAGCTATAAGAATAACATCAGCGAAGTTGCAATAGATGACCAAGCCTTCATTGTGCCAGACTTGTTGAAGCAACCAGGCATGATGGAGACAAGGAAACAATGGATTGGTGCAACGGCGACAACAAGTACGCACAGCCGTACTTCAGACATCGTCTACTATATGTCATATATGGTTGCCGGCACGCATGGATAAACCTATTTAGGTCAAACCGGTGTACCTAGTAGTACCTTTTGCACTACATGCACATACTGCTCAAGAATACAGGAGTTGAAAAGATGGCAAAGTGGTTCAGCCAGGTAATACTTTACTGTCATGTATTTCCTAATTGGTAGTGTAACCTCCGTAGTTTCTGGTTTTGCGCCCTCTTTTTTAGCTTTGTTTCCTAGATCACCGCAGCATCGATAATTTCCTTACAGGACGCACATCTTTATTCTTCAAGATGTGTCAATCTGGGAATGCCGCTGCATGTTCCATGCAAAGATTTTCTACCACCATCATATCTTATCAGGGTCTTCGTCACTCTAAAAGTCTAATCTTTCCGCTGCATTCCACACAGTATATTCCGTTCCTCACTTCTTTAACTAATTCTTCCCTTCTATCATCGCTTTCTCGTCCTCCTCTTCATTCCTAATCTCTCCATTCAGGTGCGCCTCGCATTTAGGGTACTTGCTTTATCCGATTTTCACATAGATAAACCCAAACAGAATCTCAGAAAAAAGGGGTCCTAAAAATGCGCGGAGGAAACGCCGGTTCCACAGAGTGACGCGTCCTTTCGTATGTCAACTATCGTAACAGATTTATCTTACTTCTTTAAGATCTCCACACTTGTTTCTATACAAAGACTAGATGACCAGCGCACTGACCGAAAGTGGACGTCGAGAGCCTCAGAGGTGGGATTGAAGCGCGCGCAAAAGGCCTTCTACGGTCGCGAATAGCGAGAATATATACACACGTGTCTAGCCATAAGAAGATCTCTCGTAATTCCATGGACGACTTCCACTGGTGATTGGTATGCAGCTGGATCTGGCGGCACCCCGCAGACACATAGGCCACCGCCACGGGGTCTTCTGTCGACACAGACAAAGTTGGTAGGACGTGTTTGACGTAAAACAGTCAGTAGTTCCTTCTCATTGCGGAGGTTGGAGATCATGGATTTCCACAACTCTGTCCAAGAACTGACCACACCATCTAAGATGTGCAGTGCTTCGCGAGGGACTCATTGCGGCACAGTCCGCAGGTTGACTCTCTCCAAAATACCTATAAGGGGCGCGTCCATCAGAGCTTGCATGCTCGGATTATCAGAAGTGGCTTTCTTAGCGACCTCTCAAGACAGTCCACAAATTGCATCACGTTGTACAGCAGCCATGAAGTCAATTGGAACCATGTTTGGGATGCTCGTTTGTCTCCCCTGGAGGCGAGGGGTATCTTAAGGCAGCATCCGCGGCGTGATTCGTCTTGTCAAGACGATGCACTATATGGCAGAGTTTTGCTATTTAAGCCGAAAGATTACAGTGTATACTGTAATATTACTTATCTCTCCAAGGGTGCGGTCATCGTAGATCTACACTAACGGCTACAGTCATTGAAAACCAACAGATTGTTGAGTGACATAGCGAGTTAATTATAGTAAGAACCTCGCCCTCGATTGGTTCATAGCGCTGAAAAGCCGGGGAGAGGAACCGAGAGCCCGAGAGTTTGACGCGCTATACGCGTGAGCAGCATCAGGTACTCCCGCGCTACAGTTACAGTGTTGAAGTAGGAAGTACCCGCAATCCCGCGACATTCCCAGTCGGGTCGCAGGCATGTCCGAGTTGATATGTCGAAGATCTTGACTCCCTGACAAATTGTGTCAATGATCGCTTTGTTTCAAGGCAGCGAATGACGCATCCAAGATGTAGTACAATTTTGTCGCGTGCTCAGAAACGGTTTGAAGGAAGCCATGCTCTCCCGGACCTGCGTATAGTTGGTGACTTGGTTCCCCAACCAAAATTAGCTCCTGATGTCTGTCTGTCAGTTGTCGAAGTGTGGGTGGTAAAATGTCTGATAGCGTCGAAGGGTTTGACGGTTAAGTCAGATACCGTGAAGCCTACAAATCCATCTTCCGTTGTGCAACCTGGAATTTATTAACATTTATAGGACGTATCCTGCTTTCCCTACTATGATCAAGAATTCGATTGTGTTCCTGCAGTGCGTTTCTATAGATTAACGTCGTAGTATAGGCAGCGTCGTCGACCTACTTTTATACGCGTGGGAATTCCTCTAGCATGACTTCGCTGTACCTCGAGCTGTAGCAATTCTAGGTCGAGAGGAACCAGTGAAACGTTCGCTTGTAGCGCCAACGGCCGAACGGGGTTATATGATGCTCGGCCGATGGGGCCGTCTGTTTCCCGCAGATGAACACTATGTGATACCCGCAATTTCTAGCTATCCGTAACTACTTTTCACGTATTCCCGCAGGGATACGGGGAGCCATACAAAAAAGGTAACTCTGCGGAATAAGTTTCCCTCTTACAATTTTCTTGTTCAGTGGGCCATGTTTCCGTCAATAGGTAATCGATTTCCAGCAATCGTATAATTCAACGATTTACGTCAAACTGGCTCCTAATGCCTATAAAGAATGTGTCATGGAATATTTGGATAAAGTAGACTTGCTTTGAAAATGTATTTCTTAAAAATCTTAAACTAAATGTGACCTTTCTGAGAAGTTATACAATGTATAATATATATACAACTGATTATATAGCAGCTATCACAACAATTAATTAGGCTGAAACAGTACCTAATTACCTAATTTGATGTACTTATACTGAGAGAAAAGTAATTCAATAGTCTTTTCTCAGTAATGATGCTTAATTGGTGCAATCCTCTATTACTTGTAGTTGAGTTACTTTTGAATAACCCCATAGTTCAATAATGAATTAATACTAATAATTCCCAAGTAAAAGAGTAAAAGTAATAGTTGAACTATAACGTATGAACCGCGTACATCACCATATAAAAAATATATCAGAACGAACCTAGTTGTGAACTAGAGTTGGGCCGGAAAGTTTGTGATATACAGCTAGCCCCTCGACAAGGCAATTTAATATAGTTGTGCTAATTTCATATGCAAATTACTTTGCATTGCATTTGATGGTGAAATTTGCCATTTATTCGATGTGGTAAAATTACTTCTTTAGAGCTCTCGGCATGATTTACTAGTAGTAAATCAAGTCTCGTTTGCACTCTCTTTCGTAGACTTGATGAGTCCCAATCAGGACGAAACCAGTCGTGCAAATAGCTGGGCCGGACAGTATGGGATTCAAAGCCAGTCCCCTTGACTAGGAAAAAAACAATTGCATTTATTTTTATAGTTTATTATGAAAAGAAAAAAGTCTAACCAAATCACTATATTATTTCAATTTATCATTTGAATTTCAAGTTTTATTGAAATATATTTAATTCGCGTCTTTTAATTCTTCAACATAGATGAACTACCACAGTTACAAAATAGAACTGTTCTTGCGGACAGATTGAATCCAGAGTAAAGGTTTGTTTGTAAAGGTTTCTTGAATAATATACCACCTCCTGTCCTAATTTTGTAATTTCTCTTCTTGTAAGATTTTATCAGATTATTCTTACATATTAATTAGTTGCATATTGTTTATCTAGTTCTTGTAATTTTATCCAATATCAGTATCACTGATTTAGATTTCCAGATTATATATATAATATTAGTTAAGTTGCAGTTATTCATCTGATGCCTGATTTGTAAAAGAAAGAAATGAATTATTAAATGCCCATTTAGAGTTTATGTTGCTATTACCAGTTTAACAATTAAAACCTCAGTTTCAGAATAAAGTTGGTTTGTCTAATGGTTAATGCTTATGACTATGAGTATGACTATGTTAGTATGTAGTATGTTAGTATGTAATATGTTGTTGGACAGTATACAGTTGAGAGTTACAGTGTTACAGTAAGTAAGCAAGTTTGACAGAATAAACTTCAAAGAAGCTTTGGAACCTCCTTGTGAAGGACCTTTTGACATTTTAAAAGTTTTGGGTCATGTGACTATTTGATTAAATACAATTTGGACTGTTTATCTTTATGAAAATTGCTATATTACTATAACTATAAGCCTTTACATTAAATTTTTATCCACTGTCATTTTTTTAACCAATTTAAATACAATTTTTGGTGCTTTTTCTGTAGTTCCCCCACCTTCATAACAAACCATATAAATAAGTGTATAAATAAGTCAATTACAATTGCGCATTACTCGCACAGTCTCGTTAAACTAAGTTCTGGCCTAATCATTATTCAAAGTAGTGTGGCTTCTCAACTTGTGAACTCTGTCAGTTAGCGAGTACTGTTCTTTTTATTGCCTTCCGCATTTAACTGCTATATTTTGATATATTTTCTCGCTTCTATGATTATAGTTACAGTGATAACCGAAACATCAAGACAATAAACATTTTATTTTATCTTTACCTAATAGTTCTATTTATTATCTATAAAAAAGGAAGCTAAATTCCTCATTCAATTACCTTGTTCAAAAATATTAAAGAGCTAACATGAAAAACAAAGAAGATCCAATTAGTAGTAAAAATGATAATAATAGGAAAAT
>JAUYWV010061450.1:0-15899 GCA_032274565.1 Nematoplana nigrocapitula | reverse complement strand
AAATTTATCATTCAAATTGAGTGAGTGGAAAATTTCTCTCACTATTATCGGTGAGGGAAAATATTCTAAACAAATTCTAATATACGAAATAATAACAATCGTTGGAAAAATATATTAACATGCATAATTATACAGTGACTGCCAGAGCAAGCGTGGAATAAAATAGTAAACTGATGAAAGTAATGGTGATGATACGTTTTGTTTCCAAACTGGATATACAGTACCTTTTCACCTTCAAATTGGAACGTCTATCATTAATATTGACATTAGCTTCTAATCGATATAAACAGTGCTGTATATATACCGTCTATAAGTTCTTCTAGACATTTGTAAGCATTTTCAGTATCAACAGAAACATAAGTATCGTTAAAGGTTGTCCACGTGAAAACATCCTTCATAACTTCGACATAGTCACAGGGTTATGTAGCCTGATACAGGAATGTTCTTAGGAGGGAGGGGGCTGCCAGTAGCGGATCTAGTGGAGGGGGGGGGGCAGGGGGCGGCTCGTCCCCTCCCCCTCTCCAAAAGTTGTGATGGCGCCCCCTAAATTTGAATTTTCACGGGCTGCGGCGCCCCTGGGGAAGGTGTCGCCCCCCCCCCGTGCTAAATTCCTAGATCCGCCACTGGGGGCTGCCTTAAAATGAAACCAGATTTTTATTTTGTGTGATTATTAGTTTTAGCCATGTCGTTTCTTCCAGTGATAGCAGTACAAAATAAAGACTATACATAATACATGTATGTATTGGTAAACTATTTAAAGGTTAAACTCATCTGAGAGTACAACAGCACAGGCATATTCATATACTGTATATATTTTAGTAGAAATTAAAATGTAGCATGATAGTAATAGAGTACTTCATTAAGCCACCAATATTCACGCAGCGACTGCTTTTTTTGCCACGAGATTTTTCTATAAATACTAGCCCACAAGACTATACTGTATAGAAGAGATACTAACAAAGCCTGGGAAACTGAAACACTCTCATAATAGCTTTTTTAAGTTTGTAACCGAGTTTCTATGGAGACGAGCAGCAATCATACTTGTCCATGTAAAATGAGACCTAAGTAAACGACAAAACTGCAGAGGAATGAGCATGTTGTATGCAGTGGTGAAAATATACATACAGTACAGCAAGATGCTCCTGAATCCCCTAAAATCTATTTTCAAAAAGATCATCGCACGGTTTCAGAAAGGTCGATCAGCCATATAGGCAAAATTTCAACACTCAGATGCATTATCGAAGAAGTTGAGCTTAAAACCTTGCCAGCTGTGCTCACATTCATTGACTTTCTCAAAGCCTTTGACTAAATAGAGAAAAATGTCTAGGATCCTGGCTGCGGCTTCAAACTCAGGGGGTCCAAAGCGAAAGTGATTCGATTTTTTTAACTTTTTAAAAATAGGCGCCAAAAAGTTTTGGGGAGGGTACTTGTCCCCCAGGCCTTCCTCCTGGGATCCGTCCCTGAAAAGTACAGTATATTCTGATTACCTAATATAACGTTTCAACCCATTATAATATCTTCCATTCTTGCGCAGATCTAAAATGTATCATCTGCACGTAATTCATTGTATGCCCCATGCACAGGACAAAAGTTGTGAATTTCTGCCCTGGTGGCAAATAATAATAATAATAAAAATAATAAATTGCTTCAATTGCTACATCAGCTTATAAATTCAGTCTTTGAAATTCCAGGTCGTCTGCTTTGAAGCCTGTCGAACAGATTTCGTTGATGTTTCATTGTTAGCTGTATTGCCACTGGTTTGCACTGCTAATATGTCAAAACCGATATAAAATTTACAGTAGATTCACTATGTCAAATATAATGCTTGATGAGCAAAGGTAATCATTCAATATGAAAAATGTAATATATACGTACACATTGGTGCATGAAGCTATGTCATCCCGACTGTTTGAATCAACGTCATTGTGAAATTTTATTCTCTAACAATTACTGTCAGGTATAGCGTGACTTAAAAAATCAATAGTTAACTTGATGACACAGTCACCGCTCATTGGCCGATTTCAATTTCACTGTATATGAATAAGAATTTTTCAGGACCACCAGTAGGCCTATCGGTCACTTTTAAAATATAAAAAAATAGTAAATTTAACTGATAGACAACATGAGCGACCATAACTCTTAATCAATATCGTTATACTGTATATATTCCAGGGGTGGCAGCAATACTTGTTATTTATTTTCTTTCAGTTATTACAGTCATGTCTGTACATTACAAATGGAAGAATCGTCAACTGCGATCAGATTCAAAATGCGAATGTATATATTGAGGACGGTGTTATAAAGTAAGTATGAAGAAATTCGCATAATATATTGAAATATGATTTTTATAAAATGTCGTACCATTTCGTCAAACTGTTTATTATTAGAACTAATTGAGCAAACGTATTACCGAACATAATATAAAAAACTAGAAAGTAAATCATAAACATAACTCTTTTATTTATGCCAAGAGAAACTAATGTTTCGATTTCATTATAAGTTTCTGTATTCGGTTTATATATTTGTTTGCTCAAACATTCAGTAGAATGCCCCTGCAATTATTTTCAGATAGGGCAATATATTTTAATTTTCATATGAGTATCATTTTGCTAACGCATAATTTACAATCAAAACAAAACAACCATATAACATTCAAGACGAAAATAAGTCCAAATGCTCCTAGGATAGAATGGATCGTCATCACACCAAAGGTAAGCCAGAACCTCAAATGAAAGCAGAATATAATGGTTATATACACTGTTCGATCAATCTCTCAAAAGGCGACAAAATAAAGGGAATACTCGAATAAAATAATCCTCAGGTCCAGTAAGTTAGAAAAATATTAATTAAGTGAAGGACTATTCCGCTGTATATATACAGTATAGTACACTGATTTAGTTAAAGTATTTCCTGAATGAACAACTTTGATTGTAGAATGATCAAAATCTATTGTTAATAGGCCACATTTTATCAGCACAAAAATAATTTCTCAATATACCTTGTAATACAAAATCTTTCAGTGCAGGGATGATCAAAATTTACTTTTTCTCCGGACACCGAATGGCATTTTTGAAATCCACCTTTACTCAATATAATTAAAAACTGCGAAAAATCTATAAGGAACAACTTTGATATTACATTAACAACTACGATGTTACAATATCCTCTGCGTGCATGAGTCTCTGGGCTGTCCTCTGAATAACTACATCAACAACCCTCTACTGTACAGGGACATTGGCTTAAATCTCCCAGTTTCGTCCGGAACTCGAATAATTGACGCCAGGGGAAAGTTGATTATTCCCGGTGGAGTTGATTTGTGCACGTACCTGCACCGCGGTGTCACAGGAATTCCTACAGCGGGTGATTTCTACACCGGAACCAGAGCAGCAATTGCCGGAGGAACGACCACAGTTGGTGAGGTTTTACAAATGACGATTATATAACTTTATCACACAGTGCGTTCAAGGGATGTTTTTTAAATAAACTTTTACAAGTCTCATGTTTCTCAAAAGAAACTGTCTTTGACTAATAATCGTTTCGATTGTACTTTGAATATCCGGTATTTAGCTGTAACTATTAATACACTGAATATCATTCAATAGTTGCGGTGTAGTCGAATATCCTTCGCCATTCAGTCAAAATTACCCTACATTAAGCTTCTCATACATAGCTCACAGAACGAACGCCATAATCGTGGAAGAGATTAGAAGATAGATTGGAGAATTCTTTTGGCAACTCCTTTTATTTCCCTATCACAAGCAAACAATATTATACAACTATTGTACAACAATAAATGTTAATAAGTATATACTAGAGTCCGTATAACGTAGGTAAAGTCAATGGGATGTCACCAATCCTCTCCATTTGACTACATCAGTCCAGTTCTCCATACATCATCCTGCAAGCTCTACAAGCTCTAATGGTTTGGAGACTTGTCTACAAGGCACGGTAAGTGGACAAGAGGAAGAGGGAGGCCAAGAACAAACTGAATGACCAACATCAAGGAGCAGAAAGGATGTGAAATGGCGGATTCCTGACGAAAGCTGATGATCGTGATGACTGGAGAAGGCAATTGTTCATGTCAAATCGTGTGGTGCCCTAACGACCAGCTCGGTTACGGGACACGTGATGATGATGATGATGATGTTGTCTGATTGTCGTTTTCAATCAAACGACTTATCAATTTTCAGGTCTATAAGTAGAAATTTCACGATACCATTCAACTTGTTCATCCCTGGGCAACGCTAATACCCACTAGCTCGTATCAAGGATGCTACTATACGTGGATATTTTACCTACCATTCGGTTTGGCAAAACGTACATGTCTCGTGAGACTGAAACCAACGACTTTGAAAGGCGAAATCCTATAATTCGACAGTAACTCGTTGTTTTCGTCAGTTTGCAGCAATTCTCGTCGATTTGTAGTTTACTTTAAACAAACGCACTTCAAAGGCTTCTCTCGGTTCCTGAACAAGTTCAACGTCTATGGGTTAAAATTAAAATTGTGAAAATTGGAGCTTCTGTTATGGACATGCTCAATGGGTGCTCATGTGTGATAATCGCCTTTCCGCGACCATTGACTGCACATAAACTCGGTCGTACATGGGAAACTGGACAGACCATTTTAGAAGCACTGCTGCCCAACTCGAACGGAAAAGACCACTGAGATATCACAACCAGTTGGACACCCTCTTCTGAGGGTGAAAAGTACAAAAACTTTAAACTATTTGTCTGATTATTGTATCTTTCAACGTCCAATACTCCTGGGTCGCAGGGACTTGAACCAATTTGAATTCCGAACAGCTTTGATCTCCCGAAAACTCGCCAATTTGGGCTTTAAAGCTCTAAGTGAAACCCAACTATTCAACAAGGGTTTAGCAGATGATTTCTGGACATGACTTTATACCTTCTGGAAGGAAAACACCTTGGGAATATTGTCATTATGGTCTTAATTAGTTTTTTGCGGTTAAGAGACAACTGGTCCGAAATAAAAATCAAACCCCGGTATACTCTATGACCAGGTCAGGTGAAGCTCACTTGCTACTGGTACCACGTAAACCTGTACCATCTTTCCCATGGGCAGATATTTGTCAATTTAACTGGCTTCCCCATTTCTAGCTACTTTGCAGGAGGAAAAATAAGACCTGTCAAAGGACGGATGAGCTCTGTCTAACCAACGGCAAGCTAGCAATTGAAGACATATCAGCAACTGCTGGAAGCAAGCATCGCAATATACACGGGGCTACGCGTTATTTATTTAGCTGCTTTGAATTAATGTAGAAAATGAACAATCTCCTGGTTTCTATTTGACAGTGGACACAACGGTTTGTCCTCGTGGATCGTCATTGGTGAACGAAGTAATGCAGCGTCGAAATGTGGCCAGCGGGGCTGCCTGTTGCGACTACACTTTGCGAGTCGGACTGACCGAATTCGGAGAACATTTGGCCAAGGAAATGGAACTTCTTGTGCGGGATAAGGGGATCAACTCGTTTCAGGTAGGCATGTACTGCGAGAGTCTGATCAAGAGTTAGATTTTAGGGCTGATCAGTGTGTCGTTGACTATATAGACTGACTATATTGAAATTCTGGAATGCAATTCACTACTTTAAATAATCTCGTTTCTGTCTGACAGGAAAACATCATCAATCAGTGAATAAACTAGAAATACTGCAGTTATGTTATTCTCTTGATTTAAACCATGCGTGCCCGCTGACAGCAATCAATAAATATAAGTGACGCCATCAATCATAGTTAATGAAATACCGGAAGCTAGATTTACAGTGCTATATACTTCTGATGGTTAAGGTGGGTTGAGGGTTACAGAAAGTGGCACACCTACTGTAGTACAAACCTGCCAGCCAAATTTGTGAGCGTCTCTTTTGAAACCGTAGTCAATGTTCATGAACACTGTTTGATGAACAAAACATTTGAGTATATGGAAAAAAGTGTCATAAAATAGCATGATTATCTTTCAAATGATTCCAAGTACTAAGCGGGCGAGTTGATGACTGGGATCAACATATGGCACTGTTATATATTTACAAATCAAGTATTGTTAGACAGGGATCAATTGGCATAGCATACCTATAAGATGATAATATAAACTGACCAGAATAATTACAACGAGTGATAGTTTAACAATAAAATATTAAAAAGCATAATTAAATTCGTGTAACCTTATTCTTCCTATAAAATAATGAAATATTTTCCAGCACATTCATGTCTATATATAGACATTAAATATCGTGATATTATGGTTTTGGATAATAGCTATACCGGGTGATTCATAATTATTAACACAAAGTAAATCCTTTGTATTAAGTTATTACACAACATTTATCACCCATGCTTAGTGTGCAGATAGTAAATTTTTAAAAAATAAAAACTATTTTTCTAACTAAAATTCATTAAAAAATTTGCACTAGTTAATCAATGATATTGATTTAGATCTAAATTTCGATATTTCCATGAGGCAATTTGAATTCAAAAGCTTATTTTATTGCCTTTTACTGCATTGCTTCAATAACAATGAGTCGCAAGTATTCTAGTGAACTACGGCTGAAAATTGTTCAACTGTTTTACGTAAGCAATCGTTCAGTAACACTTACGTCTCGTGCATTCAACTACTGGATACGCCGTACTGGCCAGAGAGCACCTTCGATGCACTAAGAGCAACTTAGAGAATAAATTTACTCTGTTACATGTGCACAAGGTTACCACTGCTCAAACTTTATCCGTACAAACTCGAAATCGTTCAAGGACGATTTTCTACTTCGCGTAGAGTCATGTTTCGAGTTCAGGGAAAGCTTACCACGTTACAGGAATGGAATAATCTTCAGTGATGAAGCTACATTCAAATTTGATGGTAGTGTTAATACGCATAATTGCCGTATTTGGTCCATACAACGAGCATAGGGCTTCTGCACCGGTCGGCATTAAGAAGCGGGTAAAGTTGTGTCCTGTAACATTTCCAAGCTTCATTGTTGTATTTTATCATGACATTGTTGAAAGTGCTGAATGAATAAATACACTTTTATGCCACATTGTTATTGATGCAATGCAGTAAATGGCAATAAAATAAGCTTTGAATTCAAATTACCTAATGGTAAAATATCGAAATTTAAATTTAAATCAATATTATTGATTAACTAGTGCAAATTGTTTAATGATTTTTTGTTAGAAAAATAGTGCAAGTGTTTACTAGATAGTTTGGATGATAAATGTTGTGGAATATCTTAATACTAAGGATTTAGTTTGTGTTAATAATTATGAATCACCCGGTACATATCCTACTTTTTGTTTATTAAAAGTAGTTTTTCACTAAATAATTATATTCTATGTTACTCGGAAATTTTTGGATTTGTTAAACCCTGTATCCGCCACTGATTCCAATGCGACATTCACTTCAATTTCACTAGTTCCTTTTTCTGTCAGTGTTGCTCCTAGGTATTTAAATTGTCTCACTTGTTTTAGTTGTTTGTCACTGACATGGACCATTATATTCTTATTAACATGCTTTCCGCTAACCATGACTTTGCTCTTTTTTGCTAATTTCCATTCCGTATCTTTGGGTTGTTTCATCTATTTTGTTTTCTTATTTCAGCTAATTCCTCAGCACTATTACATCTATATCATCAGTAAATCTCAAATTGTTGATGGTACGTCCTACATATTTAACACCTAAGAAGTTATCCAAGGCGTCTTGCATAATTCTTTCTAAGAAAAGGTTGAAGAGCATTAGGGATAGAATGCACTCTTGTCTCACTCCAACTATGCTCTTAAAGCATTGCTATAGATGTTGCCAACCAAGACTGTCATCTTTGCATTTTCATTAAGATCTTGGATAAGCCCAATTATTTCTAGTCCAATGCCATGTTTTGCGTTTGTGTGCCATTAGGCTCAGTCCCAGACTCTGTCAAAAGCTTTCTTAAAGACAATAAAGTTATGAAAGACTCTTTTCTGGTAATTTCGATGGTTTTCACATATGAGCCTGAGATTTAGAATCTGTTCCACTATCCTACGGTCTTTTCTAAAGCCAGCCTGTGACTCATCTAGGATTTATTCGATTTGGGGTTTGATTCTATTAAAAATGAGGGTAAGTAAAACCTTACTGGGATGACTGATAAGGCTTATTATATGGTGATCACTACATTTTATACTCATTTTCTTTTCTGGAATAGGAATAAGAATTGATTGGGTCCATTGTATTGGCTAGTTCACTATTTCGAGTATTCTGTTGCAAAGAATATGGATAGCTTTAATAATCAAGTCACTACCAAATTTGATGAGTTCTGCTGGTATATTGTCATAACCAGGGACTTTGTTCAGTTTTAGCTTCCTAATTACCTCCTCTATTTCTGATTCCAAGATTGTCGGTTCCGTGTGGCCCCCAGGTGTACTTATTCTAGTATTGATGGATCCACATTCACTTGATGCTGATAAGGTTCGCAGCAGTGTTCTTTCCATCGGTGTGTCATGTCCTTGCTATTTGTTATTAGCTGTCCAGATTCATTTTCTATAACATGTATTCTTGCAGTCTTTTCTCTTGTTAGATTCTTGATTACATTGTAAGCTTTACATGTATTGTTGTCATCTAGGCTTTGTTCAATTTCTTCTTCTTGTTTTTCAATCCATTCTTCTTTTGCCTTAGTTATTGCCTTTTTCACCTATTTGTTTGACTTCCTATATTTATCTAGTTTGTCTATGTCCACAAATCTCATTTTCTTTAGTTCTCTCCTTTCATTATATTTCTGTAGGATTTCAAGAAGTGTTATCCATGCATTTTTTGCTTGCTTAGCTTGTCCTATAATTTCTTCGGCAGTTTTTCTTGTTATATCAGTGAATTCATTGCAAAGTTGTTGCGGGTCTTCTTTGTTTAGCAGCAAGAATGGTGCAAACCTTCCAGCTAGCTCGGTTCTGTATTCCCTTGCTATATATATTTAATAAATTAAATATTCAAAACAATTACTATCACCATTTCTATAAAATTAAAAGCAATATAGATTATATAATTTATTAAACAAATATAATAAAAATATAACATATCATATAATATTTAATTTTGATTTAGTATACAAATAACTTTGTAACAATATTTTTATATAATAATTTAATAAGGTAATTTATTAAATATTTGTAATTAAAAACATTTAAAATTCCTTTATTCGAATCAAACAAATCACAAATAATATACATAAATATATGTAATATTTTTATTGTACAATTAAAATATTTTGCTTAGTCACACAATACTTATTGTAATTATTCTTTCAGACTACTTTGAAAAAAGGTACTGTGGGCGGAGGTGGTCAGAAGAAAAAGACTGGTCCAAAATTGGAATTATCAGAAGAACAGAAACAGGAAATCAGAGAAGCATTTGATCTCTTTGATGCTGATGGTTCTGGGACAATTGATGTAAAAGAGTTGAAGGTGGCAATGCGGGCCCTGGGATTTGAACCTAAGAAGGAAGAGATAAAGAAGCTGGTGGCTGAGTATGATAAAGAAGGCACAGGTGAACAAATCTTTTTTTGGTTATTTTTTATGCATCCTTGCATCTCTATATGTGTGTGCATGAATCTGTGCATGTCTATACATCATGCTTATGTTCAAAGTTGATTTTAACAGGTATGTGAATCTGGATTTAGTTATTAAAACATAAAAAGGTAGGTCTGTCCGGAGGAAAGGAAGGAGAGAGAGAATACATATGACTGGCATCACGGCTTCATGGGACCTAGATTAGAATTGGATGGGGTCCAATTTCGCTTCGACATGCAGCGGGGCAGAGAGCGTACATCTGATAGGGAAACGAGAAGAAGTATAGCAGAATGTGTTCTGGCTGAAATTCGACCAGCGGACACCATCTATTGGATGGACGGGTGAACGATTCAGGGTTTCCGACCCTCTGGAGAAGGTGCGCTCATTCAATTGCCGAACGGGGAGTTTCTTGATCGGATGTGAGAAGCCGGAAAGGTTTGCTGAGCTCACCGAGATGGAAGAGACCCTTACCACCCTAGAAGAAAGCCTAGCAGTATAGTACAGGAGTTCGATAAACTCAATCATAATCTGCTCGGACTCGAAGTCTGCGATTCTGCTCGATCAGAAGGACAAGTTCTGTTGAAGAATCCGGAACTCTCTACTTGCCCAGTGCGTGTCTTCCCAGATTATCCAATGGGTGCTAAGCCATTGTGATATTGCTGGCAACAAGAACGGCGACCGATTGTCAGGTGTGACAGCTGAGCTAGAATAGCTGACCAGAAATAGGTCGATGTAGCTCTGGACACAGCAAAGGCTTCCTAACCAAGAACTCGCGTCGACAGTGGAAATGCGACTAATGTGAAGACGCGACAAGAGGGTGGAGGAGCTGACCTATCGCCAACTCCTTACAGAGGTGTGCCCTATTGCAAACGAGCTGCTGCATAAAGTCGGAACTTCTTCTTCTTCTTCTTCTTCTTCTACCCAGACCCGAAGGCAATCCGCTGTCATTAGCTGTCATTAGCATTCCATCTGTGGTCTATTACAGGCCGTCTCAGATGAGGGTGATGAATGCCCTCTTGCAAACGAGCTGCTACATAAAACCGAAACTCCTTACAGATGTGTGCCCTCTTTCAAATGAGCTGCTGCATAAAATCGAAACTCCTTACAGATGTGTGCCCTCTTGCAAACGAGCTGCTGCATAAAATCGGGAAGTCACCCAGCCCCAACTGCGCTACATGCGACACCCTAGACAGTATCGACACATGCTGACGGCGTGCGTCTACGGGTCCGATTTGAGGGAACAACTTTTTGGTGTCAACCCGGACATTGAGGAAGTCCTGGACAATTCGAACAAAACCGTGAGACTCTTGATGGGGTTGGGTCGCTTCAAGACCAGCCATTATCCGCCCAGGACGGTGTGACCTGTAGGAAGAAGGGGAAGGAGAAGAGGAGAAGAAGAAGGACAAAGTCTCCCAAGACACGCGCACCACCAAACCAAATCAGTGTAAAAACTATAAAATAAAGTTCGTATGATGGTGCAATATTTTGTGCTAAACGCACTTCGTCAGGCGTAGTAATATTTTCAGACCGACTGAGACGGTTGAATAAATTCACAGGTAAAATCAATGGTTACCGATTTACACAAACTCTGATCATTTACAAATATTGTGAAGACAAGGATTCTGAATGCTTCAACGCAGTATTAAAATCAATAAAAGTATTCATAGCAGTAAAATGATCAAAAGATATGAACTGATAAAAATAAAAAATGTGACCGTAATCAAATGAAAGTATTGTACTTCAATAAATGTAAAATAAAAAAACATGAAAAAATATAAAAGGACAAAATATAAAAGCAACAAAATCATTAAACGACAAAAGTGCATTGCAAAGTGGGCGCTCGCTCACGCGTTAATAAAAATGTCGTATTGAATAGTGATACTTTTCAAATTTCACGAAAATAGCTTCTCTTGTTACCCATGTTGGTCAGGTCTTTAAAGCTTTATGACATGACTTCTGATAATCATTGAAATGGAGCCTGGTTTTGATGAAACGTATGATCTGACTTGAAATAATTCCTCTGACAGTATGCTTAGGGTGTGGTAAGGTGACATGGCGATCAGTGTCTTTACGAAACAGCTGTCTGTCAACTTGAATGTCGCGAATTGGGATCTATGGTATTGACAAGGGAGACGTAAGAGTGGAAATCATCTATATTGTGACACCAAACCCCAAAACAATGATCTATGTAGCGATAGTAGTCGAGTAGTCTTTTACTATACTAGCCAATGAAAATATTTTATTTTCCCAAGCAATAAGGTATATGTTGGCATATGACTGACCGAAAGCAGAACCCATTGAACAGCCGGATGTCTGATGATAGGTAGTGGCATTAAAAGTGAAGTCGTTTCTCTCCTGGCATAATTTGAGAAGTGTAATAATGCTTGCAGCATGACGTGATTGATCGGGATTATCTTCTTCTTCTTCTTCTACCCAGACCCGAAGGCAATCCGCTGTCATGTAGCGGATTAGCATTCCATCTGTGGTCTATTACAGGCCGTCTCAGATGAGGGTGATGAATGCCCTGGGGGGATGCAGCTCGTACGCAATCAATGCCTTGGTACAGTATGTAGGGATGTTTGTTTACAAAGACCGGATATCCACTGTGAAAAAGAAATATGTCTTCGGCAGGTGATAGTACGAGATCATCCACTGAAAATGATCAGTATCTTTAATGAAACTATTCGTAAGACATGCCAAATAGTTCAGAAAGAAGTCAATAAAACAACTGACAGCGCGTGATTCACGGAATCGCAGTTCGGAGCGCGGATCGGACAACTGCCTGTACAGCTCATGAAAATAATCATCCTTATTGAGAATAACCCATTTAGATCCCTTGTCAGAAGGCGGATGACTGTATGAAGGTCATTTTTCAGATCAGATTTATCAGACTTCTAAGTCAACAAATACCTATTTTTGCGACCAGCCATTATCCGACCTGGACGGCGCGGGACGGCGTGACATGTAGGAAGAAGAAGAAGGGGACGAGTACTTACCGCTCATTTTTTGTGTTATCAAATTTGTAGCACATTATTAATATGACCTATTTAAGAAAAACATCTCTGGAATTACCTGATTTTCATTGAAATGTTGTTAATACGCGATGCTTATTACTAACAAAGTAGAACGTTTAGTGCATGCTTTTCTACTTGTAATTATAAAATAAATAGGCGTTCTTTGAAAGTAAACAGAAATGATATACTGTAATTGTGGTTTATTTCAGGCACCATCGATTTCAACGATTTCCTCACAATGATGACCCAAAAAATGACTGAAAAGGATAGCAAAGAGGAAATACTGAAGGCGTTCCGGTTATTCGACGATGATGAAACCGGCAAGATCTCTTTCAAAAATCTAAAAAGGGTCGCTAAAGAATTGGGAGAGAATCTCACCGATGAGGAACTCCAAGTAAGATTATGAAAAAAGCATAAAGTAAACATACACACATAGCCCCACTGCTGCTGTGTTGTGGATGTGTATTTATAAAAATTATATTTAAGTATAAATATGTTTCTTTGTTGGAACGCCCATACAATATTAAGGAGTCTTAGTTTGTGTGATGTTGGTCTATCAATATCTAAATTATTTTTTGAGGCTATTTGGATCGGAACCTGCGCCGTATCCCCGTATGTTCATTACTCTTTACAAAACCTTAATAAGACTCTTAGCTCAATTAACTATCGAAAATATTGTATTAGTGTTCGTATCCTTTTGCTGTTTGTCACGGTGTCATCAATAATAGGTGCCGGTGTTGGTGTGTGGGCCAACATTAGCTCACTCCATCGCCCGAAACCGCTTCTAGGGGGACGGACCAACCCTCGAGATCCTGTCGGACGGATCCCGCACTCTTCCCTACCTGAGGGAGATCGGGGTGTTGACGCGCCCCCCGAACAGGAATGAGACAGACAGACAAACAGCATGCCGCCTGACAACGACGGCAGTGAAAGGTTAATGTTCTCTTTCAACTTCTCCACATCGAATATTCCATGTTTATGGCATACAGCCAATGAAAACGGCCCCTAGTCCCCAGCGGCTCTTTGAACTTGGGCTACAGTGGCGGTTCAATCCTTCAAAAGGAGCAGGGGGTGTTAGGAATCACTGGTCCACCTCAGGCCACTTGAATACTAAACGGACACGTGAACACGAATGACGGATTGCGTCTTGGAGTATGCGAACTATGCAACAAGACGGCAAGTTGGAGATCGTAGAAGAAGAAATGAAGAAACACAAAATCAATATTATGGGACTGAGCGAAACACATTGTAAAGGTTTAGGAGACTACATTAACAATGAATACCGAATCATCTACTCAGGAGGAAAAAGCAGAGAAATGGCGTTGCTGTATAATAATGTATGAACCATTATTCAAATAAAGTCATTAAAACAATACAGAAAAGCGAACGATTAATGCTTACCATCACCAAAGGAAAACCTACTACTGTTACAGAAATTATACAAGGTGACATGCTAACAACACATTATAAAAATTGAAGATGTGGAGAGAGTTTACGAGCAAATTGAAGAACTGATAGAAAAAGTCAACGGAAACGATAATCTAATTATATATAATGGGTGACTGGGATGCCATTGTTAGGGAAGGCAAGGAAGACAAGGTAGTTAGTGAATATGGATTGGGAACAAGAAATAGTCGAGGACAAATTTTCGTGGATTTCTGCAAACAATAACAACTTACAATTACTAATACAAATTTTCAACAAGAATTCAGACGAAGATATACTTGGAAGAGCCCTGGAAATAGGATGCGATGCCAGATTGACTACATAGTCGTTAGACAGCGATACAAAAATAGTGTAAAGAAATCATATAGCTACCCCAGTGCAGATGTTAACACAGACCATAACTTGGTAATGATTACTACAAACTTGAAATTAAAAAGATCAAGAGAAAGAAAACATGGAAAAAATGGAATATCAACAAATTGAAATTCGTAAAAAGTTTGCAGAAGTGGATCAATAACTAAAAAGAGTCAACCCAACCATAACAAATGATGAATGGGCTAAAGTGAAACAAACTATAAAGAAGGCAGCGGAAATTCACATAAGATACACAAAAACAAAACAACAGAAACAATTGCTCCAAAGAAGCCGTCGATAACTCGAAATTATAGATAAAATGCAAGATTTGTTCTATATAATCTAGTGAAAAAATCAAATTCCTAGTAAGTGATCCAGATTGCTTTATAAATTATGTTTAAATGCAATAGAATATTTTTTATCTATCACCAATGTCTCTGAATCTGTTGATAACTCATATGATTAAGTTATAATGGTGAAATAATGCAATATTTTGACAGAATAATTTATAAAATGTTTAATTTAGCAAATAAAAACGCAGAGAGTAAAAATAAACGCAATAAGTCTTTTAAAATATACATAATTACTGTAAGTGTTTATCTTTAAAGTTTTACGTCATTTGAATAAATAAATGGCAGCACTGATTACCTATAGTATTCAATCACGAACCCCAGCATATATTAATAATAATAAAACATTTATTAGTATACCAATTTTTATAGCACGGGTACATACAGTAGCATTAATAACTAAGTTATAATTGTTTCGTATATTGATGTAGCATTGCAGCAATCGCCTGCTATAAGAATGATGCATTTGAATTTGTAGCGGAAGATAAGACTGGTGGTAAAATGACACAGGTCTATAAGAGTGTTAAGCAAATATCGAGCAATTTTACACAGTAAATTAAGCGTCATAAATGATGCTAATGGAACCACACTAACAAGAAGAACAATTAAAAACATGATGGGAGGGATACACTAAAACTATATATGAGAAGGATGACATAGTCTCAACATGTTTGGAAGATTGAGATTACACGAACCAACCGTAATGGAAGAAGTGAGAAAGGCTAAGAAAAAAACTCATGAAGAAAATCACCTGATTTCGATAACATTCCAAATGAACTCCTCAAAAATCAATGCATAGAGATAATACAGACTAAAAATAAACAAACTACATATAATTTCCCTGATGAGTAATAGCTTCCTGCTAGTGAGCCTTCATCTTCTCGAACTCTCTTTTCACCAATGCAATCATATTGCGAAACAGTCCTTCAGGGAGGTATGTTTGCTCTTTCATCCGGGATATTGATTTGATGCCTCTCCATTTCGAGCTTTGGAAATATAAGGCAGTCACATATATTTGTGTCATGAGAGTAGGGAGCTTGTGCAAGGAAGACACCATTCATGTAGATAATTATGTCTCTGCTCGCATTTGATAGTGGAAGGTACAAATCTGATACTAGAGTTGCTCTGAAAGGAATTGAGAATGACCCACATCTCAGGTGAGTAGTAAGATACAGCCACGCTTTGGATCATGACTCACCCA
>JAUYWV010061339.1:0-15900 GCA_032274565.1 Nematoplana nigrocapitula | reverse complement strand
CTACATACAAAATTTCAAGGCTCTATCTAAACAGGGGAGCGAAATATAAGGCGCGGGCCGATTTGCCCCCCCCCCCCCGGTTTCTGAATGCGTCTTTTAGCCCGGGTAGGATAGAGTTAAGAAACTTTGGCTTGTTTTATTTTTTCGTTTATGCAAAAGCACTGTTTGATCACGCTTCATGTTTTATGTTATTTTATATAAGTAAATAAAATAATGTAGGTTGATCTGCTCCGATTTACCTTTTCACAGTACTCTACACCATATTTTATTGTCACTGTTCAATGTTAACTCTTTTGTGCCCTTTGAATACAACAAACAAGGCCTGCTACTACTGCTGCTACAGTATTTATGGAATATTTGTTTAAAATGAATTGTACACCCAGGAACCTATAAAGAATAAATGTAATAAATTATAGTTGGCTGGAATCAGTTCTAATTGTGCCGTGCTTCATTTAACAGTCTAGACGCGACGGTGACACATTTTAAAATTGCTTCGCTTCTTTTATAGTTCCGAGGACGGACGAATAGACGTGATTGGCAGAATGTAGCGGTTCCTTTGAACTGGTTATTTTCTGGGCAATTTCTTTTGAAGTAGTTTGCCAGTCTAGAACTATAACAAAAAATGTACAGAGTGAGAGAGAGAGAGAGGCAAGATTTGGGCTGTGCGTTGCTTATTGTTGCTTCTGCATATTATCAGAAGAAATTATTGAGAAGAAGACATAGGTATAAGAGCTCTTTGACAACCCACGCATGCACGAATTGAAAGGGTTTGACTGCAGATAAATGACATACATACAATACCGTGTCCTATTACTCGCGTCCCATTTGACGAGCAGCAAACTTGAAACGCGAAAGTGAACAACAAATGTTTCTCAGTTTTATGGATTTGTTCCACTTCCTCTCAGAATTTCTCAATGCCTCGCGGTGTTTAGTCCTGCAATCTAAGTAGTAGTCTATGCACCATCGTAATGCCTTTGATTTTGTTCAGTCAATAAATCGACCCGATTTGTTCAGATGTCGTGATGGGTGAAGGGAAGATCTTCAGTATGGGTGAAATGATCTGTGCACCCTTATCTGACTTCGGGTTTGATGTTCTTTGAAATAAAACATCTAAATTTGCCATACTTTATTTCAAATCTTTCGATATTCTTGTGAAGATTAAAGGCTGAGAAGAGTATACAGTAGACCAGACAGAGAACAGCTTGCAAAGAGGCAATACTACAACTTTTGTTGGTCAAATTGGGAGAACTTTTCTCCGATGAAACTGAGATGTATTCACGTTCGAATGAGCATAGTTTGCAATATTTCACTGCTTCTACATTGTAAAAACTGGAACGAACTCCGCAGCATGTTATCTTAGTGACTGATAATGCGCCATGTCACTCAAGACTTGCGGAATGCACCGTAAACACATCCCGGACTAATCATGTTTAAACGCAGACCATACTTGCCGATGTTGAACTATATCGAAACAATATGGAGTCAAATTAAAGCCAGCATCAACAATCAAGCGTGGAATGAGAGTGCGAGACATTGCACCTACACATATCAACAAACAGCGCGGCTTTACTACTTGGAGAACTTAATGGATGCATGCACTTTTTTCTCACGATCCGCGGTCAGGATTGTGTGAATACTGTCCAACACAGCACATAATCTTTTTTGCGGTTGCTTTAAATATGGACGACATGCCAGTTGAGGCCTGATTCTCAAATAGATTATTCTTCATTAAATGGCACACTATCTGACAGTTTCACGGTTTGCCGCTTATTCATTACTAGCTGAGGTAAAAAATCATTATGATGATTCAGTAGAAAAATACTTTTTTGGGGGTCAAATCGGGGTCATCTAGAGGGAGGCTAATGGGCTTAAAAACTTCATAGTCATAAATAAAGCACAGTAGAAGTGACCTCTTGAAATGTAACCAATTTTACATATAAATTCCGAGGTACACTACTCTCAAATTTATTAGTAGTAAACTGAAACCGTAGGATGTCATTAAAATATCGCATGTTTTTACCTCGTTTTTTAAATACTTTTTTTATTAATTATACACTTTTAATGAGCCTATGTGTCTCCCAGTGAAACGCCGCGGTTCATTTGAGACCCTTTGCAACCCTCTGCCATGTTCCGTTCTCGAGTTAATTGCGTACAGAATGACATCGCGACAGATCACCACAAATATAGTTATCGATTATTTGCGTACTCGTTTGATTAAAAATCTATTTCATTAATCTCATTTTGACACGAAAAGTTATCAATGTGACCGACAAAATGTGTAGTGGACAACAACAGGCACCACAATAGCGACGTTGCCAGTCGTATTCTCCAAAACCTAAGCTTATTTTCATATGGAATATACAGTAGCTTACAAAATGATGATGCATACCTTACCTATTATGTTGTAGATGTTTTAATAATTATTTTCTGTGCATAAGAATACTGGAATGTATATTCTATTTTTTGGCAAAGTCTGCTTACCAATTATGATTTATCAAGATTTAATTTACGCTAATATAATTTTATATTTATGAAAATAGATACCGAATGACTATTTGACCTTTGAACCAAATTCTAGATATTTCATGACGTATTTGAATCCTCTCCCGTAAAAATTTCTGCGTACGCCCCCATGACTTTACCTAGAAAGTATACTACTGAACCGCCAGGAAAGCAGTAGTATATTGATAATAGTCGTGTGTTTTTGCGATATACTCTTAAGGACGTCTATAGAATACCAGAAACAACAACGTCGGTTTTGTTTATTTAGAGTAATATACAGATTTTAAAATATTTTTCACAAACTATAAAAGTGAATTTCATATTGCTCCTTTTTTAAAAGCAGTGTTTATGTTTAAATACTGATAACAGTCCAAATTCTTCTTCCCTCTCTAATACACTTAAGTGTTAACTGACTATCTAATCTACAACATTAATTGCATTGTAGATTTTCCTCATAATACTTCCCAGACCAAAGCTCAACTACTACAAGACTTATTGATCCCAGTCACCAACTCGCTCGATCAGTACTTGGAATCATTTGCAAGACAATCGTGCTATTTTGCAACACTTTTTGTCCAGACACACAGACCAACAGAAACTCCCCACACATGTATACAGTACTGTAAATAGATCAACGCAGTCGACTAGCAAACCAAAGTCTAGAAAGGAAGGAACACCGATTATCAGTATAGTATAGGTCAGAAAATAAATAAATGTACATGTACAGGGGGACCCAGAAATTATCACATTTTATATCGATCGTTTATTCCTATGCTTATTACAGTACATATTTTCTTCTTATGACTATATATACTATAGTTTGTTCCGCTTCTTTGAATGCTTTCAAAGTCAGATATTCATTAAGTGTCTACCGCAGAGTGAATTCCTATACTATTCCGCTGTACAGACCCGCAGAATCAGGCGAATCTGGAACTGATTGAGAACTGCATGTTCCTGCTCTGTCTGGACAAACTGATCCCGGTGGCCTTCAACCATCAACGGAGCATCGAAGACACGGAGGCCAATCTGCGCGATGACGTCTCCCTCGCCCTTCAGATGCTCCACGGAATGGGTAGCCAACACAACGCCGCCAACCGGTGGTACGACAAGACTATGCAGGTACTCTTTCACTGAATCTCTCATTCTTTCTCCCGCTCTCCCACACTCGTTCTCGATCTTTATTCCCCTCGAACTCTTTCCTTCTCTTTCTCTCTTTTCTCTCCTCTTTGTCTCTTTCTCCCCCTCACTCCCTCTTTCACACTCGTTCTTCATCACTCTTTTCCTCTCCCTTCTTTTTCATCCATGTATCTCGTTTATCTTTCGCTTTTTGTCCTCTCTTATTCTCCCATCTCTCCCTCTCCATACTTCGTCTACTTCTTGTCCTTCCACCTTTTAACAGCAGGTGTTTCTATACAGCGTTCGTCAGTCCGGACAAGCGTTGGTAGGAACCTAGCTCTCAGCACGTCTCGTTCCCTGACTATCTCGTGGTCTCGACTTGGCCCGAACACTTTTACCCTCGCTGTTGTCAAAAGCGGGCATCTCCAGAGTAGGTTTTTGAGATCTCTTGTCTCATCTTCGCATCTTCGGCAAATATCGCTCTCTTCTTTATCGGTCTTCTTTCTGTAGCTGTCCAACTGGTACCATTGCCCCATTCTCATTTGCGCCAACAATATATTTTCCTTTCTGGTATTTCTTGTTCTGCCTTCATTTCCATCCACTTCCCTGTTGCATCCCTTGTCTCTCGCGTCTTCTTCGCGTGTTTCTTCTTTGGCCGCCTTCACTGGTGAGTAATCTACAGAGACGTTATGTTCTTTCCCTCCTCCCTCTTCCGCTAAACCTATTGAACGATATTGTTCTTGTCGCTAAGTGTCTTTAACAGTACCCAGGTTTCGTTTCCCAGGAATTCCTCCTTGTCTTTCTGGTTATGCTTCAATTTTCGGGATCTTGAGAATGTGAAAATCACTGTTTTCCTCCACTCTTGCTCTCTTTCCAGAATCTCTAGAGCCCTTTTCTTAGCTACCATCTCCGCCCTCAACGACTAACACCGCAATCTCCGTTTCTCTGTTTCGCTCCTTTCTCCTTTCACTGGATCACACCTGGTCCCCCTTTTTTCCTGTTTTACTAAACCATCTATACTCGTTCTTGATCTCTCTCTCTCTCTCTCTCCCTCTTCTTTCTCGCCCTTTCCATCCCTGTGCCATTTTACTCTCTCTACGCTGATTCAAACCACCTCTCCCTTACTCTTTTCTTCAGTTTTTATCTCCCTTTCCACCCATGTCTCTCTACCTCTCTGTATCCCTTTTCCACATATTTCTTTTGATTCTATTCGATTTCCCAGAAAAGGTGGTCGCCAACACCTGTCAGAAACACACTGACAGGAGCACAAGGGGAGAGATATTTGAAAGTTGCAGCCAGGCACGAAAGGCCACTCTAGGTAACAGCCGGCGAGTAGTTACTGTAGATCCAATAAGTGTTGGAGGAGGAGAATTAATCCATAAATGTGACTCGGTGTGTTTGAATCTGTCTTTTGTGTTGAGCCGCCGATGAATTATGGATGAGGAAAGGTCTACAGCCGACTCCACCTATGGAATGTACACAGTATAAATGCTTGCAGTATATCCTATCGACTCAGAAATGAGTGGTGAACTGCGTATATACTACGTATATGAATGGGAAAGATAGAAGCAAGGGACCTGTCATCTTTTGTTGTCTTTCTCCCTGTGTTTTTGGGTCACCAGGACGCAAGATGATGATGGAAGAAGTTTACCAGCTGTCTGGCCTCACATAGACGTGATGATTGACTTGGACAGCGCGATTATTTCAGTCAAGCAAAAGAAATCGACGTCATAGCTATTAATAATGTACAGTGGAATTTTCATGCGAGAATGATGTCAAGACCGGCCGCGGTGACCTTGTATAGCAGGGTAAAATGGAATCGTCATTAATTTGCATTGTACAAACGTTATCAAGCGGGTGTTGGTCATATTGACTTTAAACAGGGTTATCTTCATCTAAAATTGTTTTCTTTTAGGTGATTATTTAATGGTAGCGACAGACATCCTACAGTATTTCACATAACCATTAATCCAATGGAGAAAGACATCATTCTCTATTTCGATGTAATGTGCAAAATTTCGTAAATTCGATAATGTACTTAGCTTCAGTCTGCTCTGCTGTACCGTGATTCTAATTCCCCATCATTCAAACAGTGTCTCACCGACTTTTGCACCGACAATTTGCCAACAAACAACGTCATTTCAACATTTCATTTTAGCGCGTTTCTACCATGAATGTCATTGAAAATATATTTCGTATGTATGACGCAATTTTAAAAATTTAACTTTCGAAAAACGGAAACGGGTACAGATGTACCCCAACTCTGCATTTTGTTGTACCAAACATTGTAGAATTGATACTAATTGTCTGTAGTGCCCATGTAAAATATTTCTTATTACTAAACATGTTTCATATAGTGAATTCCATTCCATTAGCATGAGTTCCTTGCCTATTTTTGACTGAAAACAGCATTGGGGGTACACGTGTACCGCATTTCGTAGTTGGTGGTTACGTTTACGAAATGGGGTACACGTGTACCCCAAACAAATATTGTGGAACCAAACAATTCTCAACTATGCTTATTTGTTTAAATGTTTATTTTTGATAGATAGATCTAAATGTTTAGTCTGGCGATAGGCTATAAAGGATGAAAGAGGTACGAATTAGATATACCAATGAATTCAATACGGCATTATCATGTAAGTAGTTGCATGAGAGCAGTGAAAAATGTCGTTGATTGCTTTTTGTCAGTCTTTTTACGTAAAGACATTTGCCTGACATGCGTACCTTCATTGCATTCTGAAGGGTAATACATCTTTGTCAAATCTGTGCAAACCATGGATTACAGAGAATGAATCGCTCCATAGAAACAGCAACAGTATGTTGGAATTCGATCATCTATGCAGAAAGTGGCTCACTATTATGAATTCTTGTCCAACCACGATGTTGTTCAAAGATCCAGAAGAAAACATGGGACGATGCTTCAAATGCCCATGGGGCAAAGATTGGAAAATCAAAAGCAGTGCAATTGTCTGCTATCAGTTTGTGTGCAATGGATGTACTTGACGTCATGCATGATTCATCTGAGGAATTCAATGCCATTTACGTACATTCACGTTTGTGTCATTCATTTGATTCATTTGTAATCAATACCACACACACAAGTTACTCCAGTTCGGTAAAGTTGTTCGCTATGCTTTTATTTTTACTGAAATATATTGGAAGATATATCGATTTCTGTAAGACGAGATAGTTACTTGGCGTAAATAAAGTCATATTTATTAAAGAGAGATGATATTTAATCTGCTGAGTATATGCGCAGTTAATGAATTAGTTATATCATCAAGTAGTTAAATGTATGCTAATGTATTCATAATCACTGGGGTATAGATGTACCCCTTTCCGTAGTTTTAGGTATGATCAATATTTCCGTTGTATGCAGATTAAATCATTTTGACCAATGGATTAATTTTTATGACCAATGAATTATTCTTTATGACCAATGAATTATTCTTTATGAACAATGCATTATTCTTTATGATCAGTGGGTTAAACATTCTGAAAAATGTTGTAGCTCACAAAACAAATAACGCGGGTTGGTTTGAATCATAGAAAATAAAGAATCCTGTGAACAAAGCACTTTTGGCAAACATTCTCAAATAAAAGATATACTGACACAATCGTTTTTTTTAATATAAACAAATATGTATATTTTGCTCTTTCCAAAACATATCCATTTTGGCAAAGGTCCTTGGATATATTATTTATTTATTTATTGTAAACAAATCTTATACCGGACTACCCGTTCCAGGGGTGACTATTCTATATATCTTGGGTTGCTGTGTAGATATGTAATTGATTAGTGAGTGGCAAATTTTCCGCGTCGGATATGCTGTATGACCTCAGTGAAAACGCCCAAGAATTTTGTTTATCTTCATCCACTTACCGATTTATCTCTCCCGATGAACTCTTCAAAATCAATGTTCATACTTATTGGAGCGTGTATCTTTACAGAAACTAAAGAAAACAATAGCAGGGGAGTCGCCCTCTCCAATCTCGATATCATAATTCAACCTTTTCATAACATGTTTGCGGGGCATTTTACATTCAAAGGATGGGGAAGAAATTCGAGTTACTTGTTAATAGCATATAACTAAAATAACTAATTATACAGGACTATACAACTCGTCATTTAAATAGCTGTTTCGTCGCACCCGAAGAAAGCAGAGCTCTCATTCTGCCTGGGCTATTCTGAACTTCATTCGGCAATAGTACAAATAATATTTGTACTTTTCGGACAAAATTACAAGGGTGACGCCATTTTGACTTTCCAAAAAGCGACAAGGCAGTTGTCCCGGTTGACTCTAATGTAATTACTTGCCTGGGTATATTAAGCTGTTGTTTACATAAAGGATTTTAGGAAACCGCCCGAATTTATAGGTCGTAACGATGAAAATACATTTTAGCGTACCGACTGTATTCCATAAATACAATATACCGTATTTGTTTATCTATACATAGGCTCCTACTTACTTTGTTGTCTAAGCTTCATACAGAGTATATCTAAATTTTTTTTTAAAGTTAAAATCAATCAATTAAAAATAAAATTACCCGACTAAGTGGACATTTTTTTAGATCATGAATACGGGATCTACAGTATGTATATACGAAGGATGAAAGTTGTAAAAGTTTTTATAGTTACTATAAAAGGCAATAAATTTGGAGCAACACACATTCACGAAATGCCATGACCAACCATACTGTCAAAGGTTTACGTCATGCAGAACTCTAATTATAAGTAGACCGTGACATTCTGTTGTACCTTATTAGGGAAATATACACAACACTTTATTCAGCAGTACAAAAGTCATATCTGTCTGGATCTGTTTGGTTGATTTGAGTAGGATGACTTAATTTCTCTTTAGTGTAAAACTAACGGCCTAGCTTACGTTGCTAAAGTCGTGCTTGTGACCTTGACCTTCTTTTAGCCAAAGTGACAGCGCCACATCACAATATATAATTAGGTCGACAATCATAAGTAGTCGAGTTCCTTGACGTCATGACGGGGGGGGGGGTGTTACGTGATGTCCGTACCTTTGATGACCTACTTATGAAGTAGCGTGTTCTGATTGGTTGACCTAGCCGATATGTTGTCAATCTATCATTGTTCAAAACAAGCTTTGCAATGGAACTAGGTTGTTCTTAGCACTGACTATTTCGAATTTTGCACAAATAAACATTCCATCCAGCTTAGTTTATATATATTCACTATAGTTTTTAATTTTTTGCTGAGTAAGTGCACTTTATGCAATAAAATTTGAATTTCGTATCACTGACCTCTGACGGTTATTTGTTCGTGCAACTGAAAGAATAGGAATGTTCTCATTCTAATAATGAAAAATTCTAGAAGTCATTCAAAACTCTACCAATACTGAAACATTTTACCGTTTACCTCAGAATTACCGTACATAGGGTGTTGTATTCAACTGATATAAACCGTATTGATTACCAAATCTTACTGATAGAATGCTCAATGAATAATTTTGAATAGGAAACCCCGGCAATAGGTAAATTATAAAACCAGTGTACGTCGTACTTTTTGTATGCAAACGATAAATAAACACACAGAATTTAATTTATTGCAAATTATGTTGAATAAAATGGCACGCTTTGTATAGAACAAATCTATATGAGTTACTCGGATATATACATTGTATACGAGTTGATGTCTTCACATCGTCTGGAACATTTGGCAGGACTGCGTAGTAAATTTCAAAAAAGAACAAGAACATAGAAAATAACTCACGTGTCAATATACAAGACGCAGATAATTATAATGTAATTATTTAGTAGGAATAATTATTCTCTAATTAATGACTTCACCAAGTCTGTTATTAGTATACGGATATGCACCAATATTATCTATACTGCAAGACGGAATACTCTTTTGGATTGGATTGGATCTATACTGCGACAAATCAATAAAACTCCGCTGTTATTTTCTACATATAAAATTTCTTTCGCATATGTCATTTTGTTTAATTACCTTTCTTATATTCTGTTTAAAGTATCTCCCTTCCTCTCACTCTCACTCACTCAATCAAAACCACAAACACTCAACTTTTACCTCACTATAGTTTGAAAATCGAAAACGCGCTCTTTCACTTTTTGACATATACAGTAATGTAGGTGAGGTCACAAAACGTTTTAACTCGAAGTCAACGTTTAGTGTTATAGTGTTCGTCTTAAACCCTGCTGGTTCTAAAACTTTAGAGAGCTTTTAGTATTAGTGCTAGTTTTGGTTTCAAAATAGCATTTCTGACAGATGTACAGTAGCTCTCATAGGAACATCATCTTTAACATCAAAAGTGAGATCAATTGAAAGTAGTAGCCCCATGGATTTAGTGTTAAGCATACATGTTTACTGTGTGAATTCGCTAAAGCTAACACTTTCTTCGGTTTAAAAACTTTTAATCTACAACTTGTTAGGTTTTAGTGTTTAGGTTAAAACTATCACTAACACTAACACCAGCGTTCAAACTTCAGTGACCTCGCCTACTGTGTGGCCACGTATATAATACAGTAGCTTGCGAAAAAGAGAGATCTTCCATCAGGGTCGTCAATTTTAAAAATTGTCTCACTCCATTTAATCGTTCCTGTTTTTTTCTGCACTTCTGATTTTTATGATCCGCTTGTTTAAGTATTTTAATCTTTTGGGGGATTTTTTAATTTTCAAAGATATTTTTCCGGGGTCGGAGTCGCCTTCTGATAGAAGTATTTCATTATCTCTGACTAAGTCGGTTGGGTTTATGAACAATAAAGTGTTTCCATGAGGAAATGTGTGCATTGCTCGACGTGTTTTAATTATCTGATTTTGGGTTTCGCACCAGTCTCTATAAAGCTCTCTGAACTTCTCCCTTTATTCTCATCTCATTCTGTATTTCTTTCTCTCTAAAGGTTTATCCTTCTCTCATTATATGCCCCTTTCTTTTCCCTCTCTTTTTCTCTTCCTTTCTCTCTCGTGTTTCTTTCTCTCTCTCTCTCTCTCTAATTCTTTCTATCTATCTACATTTGCTTTAGCTCCCTTTCTTTCTCCCTTTCTCTCTCCATTTTTCTCTATTTCTCTCTCTTTCTCTCTGTATATCTATCTATCCTTGTCATTCGCTCCCTTTCTTTCTCCCTTTCTCTCTCCATTTTTCTCTCTTTCTCTCTGTATATCTATCTATTCTTGTCTTTCGCTCCCTTTCTTTCTCTTTCTCTCTGTATATCTATCTATCCTTGTCTTTTGCTCCCTTTCTCTCTCCATTTTATTTCCAATTTCCCATGTACAAATTCAATCCTTTATGGACCGCTATATACGGCATACTGTAGATCTATCTGTTCTTTTATTTGCAGCCTTTTTCTGCTGGATATTTCCACAGTTGATTAAAACTTCCCATAAATAGATGGAGTGAGCTTTGATAGGCTCCTTTTAGAAACCTATTTTTTTAGAACACACGTACGTACACGCACGATTCACGCATAGAGAGAGAAAGAACAAATTATGCCTTTCATCTTTCTCTATCCAGGAATCAAAATTGAAAATTGAAGTTCTATACTCTTATTATATCCGAAGGGGAACGTGAACAAGTAATTTTGCGGAGTAATTGCTTCAAATTACGACTTCTTGAGGAAATTATTAGACAGCCACTAATTCCTCTTCTGTCAGCGGAGAAGGGAAAGAACGACGCCCACCGCTGCTCGACTGGTTGGAGGGATCGAATACATTTGGCTTCTTCTTTTGTCTAGCGCATTGAGAAAGATGGGGGAGGGCGGAAATAGACGTGCTTCCAACTGTTTATTCTCTTCATCAGATCCAAATTCGGCGAAGACCATCAGACTTTCGATCTCTCTCTCTCTCTCGGCTGGATAATTGTTACGCGTCTCCTGAGTCATGTCTGCCGACTGCTGAATGACGACGGGAGAACAGCATGCAACAGAGGGGAGTGGGGTGATTGCGTGCCAGAGATCCCTGACACCGTCCGTCTTTTCTACATCCTGCAATCCCCTACTCCTCCGCCTCGCTATCCATCCCCCACCGTTCCCAATATATCAAAACAAGTTTTTTCGATTTTTATTTGAGCGACATATACTGCAGACATGCAACACTCGGACATGGATAGACTTCCTGCGGGCGGTGGATGGCAAGGGGTCTGCCGATCATATCCTTGTGCAAACCGCTTCCCCATCCACCACCTCACTCGATACGGCCACTGATGTTGTCTTTGGAGCCAATTCGCCTTTGTATTAAAACATTTCGACCCAAATAAGCAGACTATATGCCATACAGATTCTCAGCAGTCTGTTTTAGTTATATTGGTATAAATTTAGAACCTGTGTTGCATGGTAGACCGAATGGTTCAAGGTTGATTTGTCATTGAAATGAATGACTTGTCCTTGAATTGAATGATTTGCCATCGATATAACCATTTGTCCTTGAATTGAATGACTTGTCGTCGAATTGAAAGATTTGTCGTCGATTTGAATCACTTATGATCGAATTGAAAGATTTGTCGTCGATTTAAATCACTTATGATCGAATTGAAAGATTTGTCGTCGATTTGAATCACTTATGATCGAATTGAATGATTTGTCATCAAATTGAATGATTTGTCGTCGATTTGAAACACTTATGATCGAATTGAATGATTTGTCGTCGATTTGAATCACTTGTGATCGAATTGAATGATTTGTCATTGAATTGAATGAATTAATTTGGTCCGCTATAGTGTTGAGATCAATCGGCAGCTGTAAAGCTCAATTATTACATCAGTGAATTTGTCGACATAACCAAAGTGCATCCTTTTCCCCAGGCCTGCATTATTGTCCAGCGAAATAATTATGCATAACACTCGAACAAATTCAATGAATCAATGTAGATGACAATGTTTTATTTGCCAATTCGAAAGAGATTTTACGGAAAAGTGTAACCGCTACATTGTCTGAAAGTGCATAAAAAGTTCTGACTATTATTAATTAATAATTTATGTAAAAACAACCAGAGTCAAGTTTCTAAAATCACCGTGCAAGGAAAAGCATCGCAGTAAGTGCCGGAATTTCAACATCTGGTAGTACATTAGCACAACGAATGCTAAATGCGACGATGAAATTAAAAGAAGAATTTGGCTGGCCATTGCAGCATAGGAAAATACGGGGAAAGTACTGTCATCTCGAGTGGAAAAACAAGGTCACTCTCAAAGCCAAGGTCCCCCTCCCCTCCCCTCGGCGATTTCAAAAATTTGTTATTTCACATAATTCACATTTTTACATGGTCGATTGATATGATCCGACATATCGTTGAAAAGGTATTGACAAGACGAATCAATGGTGCCATCAGATGCGAAATACGATCAGTTATTATTGATTTTATCGATCAATATATATTTACACACTATAGTACGAAGTTTATACGTTGTTATTGTGGAGATAAATCTAATACCGTAAAGCAAATAATGGTTTCTTAAATTACATTATCTTCTTATTTGCACAGACTATAGTACAAAGTTTATATACTTTAGTAAGGTATTGATCGAATAATGCTATTTATTTTCCCAACAGACTAATTACAAATAGTAAACTGGGAATTTACCGTTATTTTAATTAAAAAGTTAATTTCTCGGATGAACAATATATCGTTGGAAAGGAATTGATGATGAGTACCTTTTGTTAAGTTAAACTACACTGGATGACATTCATTTTTCTGGGCCTAATACATTTAAGAGAGCTAGTGCGTCCTCAAGTAACTTAATATTCAGTGCACCCCAATGTATCAAATGTATGACAGTCTGCGGCAGATAAATTATGCATTAAATAATGAAGCATCATAGTACTTAGCGGTTAATTTAGGGAGCACTACTGACCTTTTGTTCTTAGAAAGCTACGATATTTCGGACATGTGGTCAGGCAAATGGGGTTCGAAAAACAAATTATCTAGGGAGATACTGAATGCAGAAGATCTAGAAGCCGACCAGAAACATGAACAGAAAGAGGATTGGCAGAGGCAACAAGACAGACAATGGACAGGATGAAATGTAGTAAACTCATGAGGCTCGCATCAGCGCGTTTAGTGCCACCTGACTAAACGGACTGACTGGCCTGTGAGCGAACATAAGAGAGGGAAAGAAGCCCTACCCAAGCAACGATTTGATATATTTTCACTTATTGTTCAGAAAGGCATGTAGTATTATTGAGTACCTTACTTTCAGTTAAAAGTCACTGGATGACACTACTTTTGAGTTCATATTAATAGTATAAAGTATTTTAATTTACTTTTTTTAAATAGAAATCGATCGATAAAATTGATAATCACTGATCGGATTTCACATCTAACGACATCAATCGATTCGACTCTTCATTACCTATCAAACAATACTACTTCCGAGTTCATATTAGTAGTATAAAGTATTTTCATTATTTTTACATTTAAATCGATCGATAAAATCGACAATCACTGAACGGATTTCGCATCACTTGATTTGTCTCATCAATACCTTTCCAACAATATACTGTATAAACGTCGTATTATAGTCTGTTCAAATCCAAAGATACAATTTTTTCATTACGGTACTTGAGTTAACTCCACAATAACAATGTATAAACTTCGTACTATAGTCTGTAAAAAGAAATCGATCAATAAAATCAATAATGACGGATCGGATTTCGTATCTGACGGCACCATTTGATTCATCTCGTCAATACCTTTCCAACGAAATGTCGGATCATATCAACTGACCATATAAAAATTTAAATTCTTTGAAATAATAAATTATTTTAATGCGCTGGGGGAGGGGAGGGAGACCTTAACCTTGAGAGTGACCTTGATATTTCCACTTGACTACAATCACATGATGCCCGTGACTTTGGGGAAACTCCACATGACATTGACCTATTTATGACGTACCCCTCTCTGATTGGCTCCGGAAAATCAATGACCTTGACATACTTCAATCTCATTAGACCACGTCACCAATGTCCTTGGCTTACTTTAATCTGATTGACTCTCCTGTTGCTAACGTAAACACACATTGCCTGGACTAGGTACGACGGAACTCCTACTACTAATGGGTGAGAAGGATGGACAGTCAGGTAGGTAATATGGAGCATTGTAGGCCGGCACATCAGATGTTTCTGTGAGTATGTTTTGAGGGAAGATAAGTTGGCGGTGCTGGAGATGTGTGGGCATCGTGATCCGGGTATATTCAAAGGTTAACCAATCTTTGGCGGGGTGGTGCAGGAACATTTCCAGAATGGATAGTCAGAAGAGGGCAGACTGGGTGAAAGGCCATGTGATAGCTACAACATGGTATTTTCATTGATTGATTGTTTGTGAATATCGTCCAAAGGGCAGTGAATCTAGACCGTGTTGCAGGTGGACGTAGGCAGCCGGACGAACACAGAATGGCACAGCCACGGTGGTGTAGTGGTAAGGCGCTTGCTACGAACACCGAGCTTGACTGATTCGATTCTCGGCTTGGTCAACCTTTCACGATTAATTTCAGTGGCTGTCTCAAAAGTAGGTGCTAACGGACAGTACCCATCGCGGTGCACCGACTAAGTCCGTCAGGACGAACGAAAACTGTCCGGCTTTCGGAGTCTCTTCCTGTGGCCGCTGTCCTCTGCAGTGGATGCTGGTGTCCACCTCTGGCATAACTACTATGATAGTAGTATGTCATGTTAATCACACAGATCTGGTGTAGAGGGTTTGGTAGTGGGCATGGTTGGGGGAGATCGATCTGCATCAACCATTGGTAGTGGGAAATGACAGTTGCCCATTGCTGATGGGGTACATCAAGAATGCCGCAAAAAAACACAGACCAGCGCATACAACTATCGGTGTATGAGAAAAGGAACGAGTTAGCAGCTGTTCCTGATTCTCCGTCTTATTTTTTCTTTCTCCTTCTTCCCTCACTCTTCTTTCTATCTCAAACCTATTATCATATTTCACTCTAGTTCTATATCTTTTTTCTCTCTTTAACCTTTTGTCTTTCGTTTTTCTCTTTTATCATTCTCTCTCTTTCATTCTCTCAATTTTATTTTATCTTTTTCGTTATTTCTCACGCTCTCTTACTCCACCTTTCTCTTTTCTTTCTCGCACTTTTTCTCTTATTGTCATTCCCTTATTCTATTTATTTTTCTGTTATATTTTTCTCTCTATTTTTATTTAATCTTTTTATCTCTCCATCTCTCTCTCTTTTCATCTCCATCTCTCTCTTTTCATCTCTCTCTCTCTCTTTCTCTCTCCATCTCTCTCTTTCTCTCTCCATCCCTCTCCCTCTCTCCATCTCTCTCTCTCTCATCATCTCC
>JAUYWV010061228.1:0-15900 GCA_032274565.1 Nematoplana nigrocapitula | reverse complement strand
AAAAATGTTTTTGAATAATTTAAAATACCATTTTTTATTCCCTTAACTTTTCTAAGTTTCTCGCAATATCAAAAGCGATTATATAGAATATCAGGCCTAAGCCGGCTAGGCCTGGCCAGGCAGGATATTATATATAACCTTAAATATAATTATATATAAAGTATTGTTGTAAGTGAACTTGTAAGAATGAAACGAGCCAGTTTATAAATAGGAAATATTTATTGACTTTTACAAACATATAAGTATAACTTTACTGACAATTAATGCATAGACTAGAAAACTCAGTTTATATAAGAAATATTCTTTTCAAAGTTTAAATTCAAATATCAAAATAAACTATATTCCTATATGACTATTTAAATCGATCTTTATATAATCAATTCTTTTTACATTTCCTGATAATTAAAATCTGAATTTATATTTAGTTTTAAAAGTATTTTTTTTAAAAAAGGAAAACATTTATTACTATATATATAACAACTAAAAAATAATTTTAATTTTATTTATGATTTTTTAATTTTAATTCAATATTTTTTACTTTTATAATATAATAATATTATATTTTTAATTATAGATTTTATATTTATATACTTATAAAAATATATTTTATAATTCACATTTCTACAAAAAGGTATTAAAATATTTACTAACTTTGCTAAAGCATTAAAAACATAAAAGTTTCATACATTTTTTAAGGATTTATTTTAATAAAAAAAGTTTTCAAAAGTATATCTTTTTAAATTATTATTTATATTATTTCATGTCTTTTTTATAATATAACATTATAATATAACATGACTGAAGCATATTTTTATTACTTCCCACTGTTATAACTATATTATCTATGATTTTATTTATTGGTACCATGTTAATCTATGCTACAGGGTAACCATATGCCTCAGCCATGTTCATTATGAAAGCAATACCAAAAGTATCTACTCTTTTTATTAAAATTACTTGTAATTCAAAGTTATAAACATGTTTGAGGTGCTAAATTTGCTATAGTTCCATTTACTAAATCTATTGTATAATATGATTTTATTTATTAGAACTTGTATTACTGCTGATACAGCTCAATGTAAATGACTATCATATGTGATAAATGACAATAATTACTAGCTAGTTGCAATACATTTTATAAAAAATCTATACAAACCTTGCCACTCAGTGATTGAAGTAGATATTTCAGTATAGTAGATGCTGCTTTATAAATCCATAGATTATATATCCCGCCATGTATAAAATCCAAAATACCTGGTTACGGAATTTTCACCTTGAACTTTTTAGTTGCCACATATAAAATCCACCTGATTTGTTTTGTAGTGGATATGTGTGTCTGCAATTATTTTGCACAAAGAGATTGCATTATTAGTGCATCATTCAGTTTGAATTGATTCACAACCCCGGTGTGTGGTCACTTTTGTTATGTTGGTATTCGACTATTCATCAAATAAAATCATTGTTTTCACTGAGTTTGGGTTGGAAATTAAGAAAAAGGCATTAGCTAAGTGGATTGTATTTACAGTACAATAAAATCATTTTTTGGAATTGTTGAGAATTATATCTATATGACTTTCATCAATATTCATTTATTTCATTTGTTAGGTATCTATTGTATATATATATATATATGCAGTATTATTTTCTGATTCCTCTCATATATATGATCATTGTACTCTCCATATCTTAACTAAGTCAGCCATATTTTTGTCAATCTACCTACAATCTAAATTCAGTTAAAACTTTGTAGACATAATCTATAATATAAGTTTTCACAGTATTTAGTCCAAGAACCAGTAAATTTAATCCATATGCCAGTCAATATAGTCATCTGGCACTATGTAAATATACACATCTAAGGATTATAGTGGAGTTATAAATCAGGAGTACTCAGCAATCTAAGTCCTATTATTATATTTGCCATAACTGCATGATAGTTTTTCTTCTGTTTAAAGTTTTACAGCCAGCAAATAAGCAGTCTGATAAGAAAACAGAAGCGACACTTTTAAGCACCTACAGTATGTGTGTTCATTTAGATTTTCATGCTGATGCTCTTAGTACAACTCTAATATCAGTGAGTGCCTGTGAGTTTTATGCATTTATTTTGAAGTCTGTTTGACTGTAACATTGTCCTAAATGTTGTACATAATATATGTATATCTGTTTGTCTGCAGACCAGGATGGCTAACTTAACTCCATTACAAATTAAATTCATTTATAATTAGACTAAATGAACTAGGAAAACTTGCGCATAACTTTCTCAGTAAATGAATAACTTATTTGTAACTCTAAACTAGCATTGATGTGATACTCATTTGCATCTATTTAGGAACAGAGCAACGGTCCACGCTTCCACATGGAGCAGAGCTATCCTCGACAACGAGCCAAGAAATCTATGATTCACCAAAGTTTCGAGATGTCCCCCCGCTCAGCCAAAGACAGACGTTTCCAACTGACCGAGGAGCTCGAGGAGGCCGACGAGACGGAGGAGGACGAGGAAGAAGAGGAGATGATAGAAGATCAGCGGCAGATGACTACTCGCAAGGGCCGACGTCCTCCCGAGTTGACCCTCCTCCTGGAAGAGGAGAAGGAGGTGGCGGCTTGCGAGAGTGGTGAGGCTGATGCTGAGGTCGCCCAATCGGCGTCGCCTACTGGACCACCGTCCTTGCTGCTCCAAGGGAGAAAGGGGAGTCGGAGAAAGAAGCCCAGAGGCAGGCTGATGCTTTATCTGCACTCGTCCAGTCTCCAGTCGAAAGTCTACAACTTTCTTGAACGTCCCACTGGGGCCAAATGTTTTCTCTACCACTTTACTGTGTGAGTAGTTTCCTCTCCCACTTTGAGATTTCGTTATGTGATGCGTTCATGGGGTAGCTGTATCCGAAACAGAATCAAAGTATTTTCCTGGATTACGCCTCAAAAATAATATTAGCAACCATAATAATAACTGATATGATAAGGCCCCTCAGTTCATGATTAGTGCTCTGATAAATGAGTGATGCAGAATCAAAATTTATTGGAGAAGGCAGAGTAAGAGAAGTGCGCATAAACGTACTGTATATACTGGCGGTTTTACGGTGCTGAAAAGCGTTCTCCGATTCGCAAATAAGAAGTCCTAACAGTGTGTGAGAGAGTGTGTCAGGAATTTAAAGAATAGGGATAGGTAAATACAAGAATACTGTTAGAGAAATCAATAAAAATGGTCATAATGCTTAGAATGCAATGTTTGAGATAATATCCATTTTCGTAGTCTCTTTGTATGTTCCGGTTTGTTTGCATGTGTGTTTACCTACCGATGACTGATGAAGTTAGTCTCGTGACCTAGTGGTTCGACTGCTCGCTACTTGGTACGTGTTCGAATCCTACCCAGTACTGACTGACGTGGGGCAATAACTCCGAAACCGGTCTGATTGGGGATATCTTGTAGAACATACCACGTATGGCATGCAACTATTATTCTGTATTTTCTGTTGCCTTCCATTTAAAAGTTATTTCAAAAGTTGTAGGTAAATAAGAGGATCATCCATAGCAATTGAACAGTCTTGTTTAAGAATGCACTGCTCATCTCGTAAGAGGAGGGACAGAAAATAAGTATTTTCCTAACAATTCCATTTCAACTCAGCCTGACTTGTAAAGCGTAGTATTTATCCGTTGGATATGTGGGAAGAGCGATGTTTAAGTACAAAACATTACCAAACATTAGTCAAAAGTTACGCGATAATTCGACAAGAGGTATGATAAATTACCGTACTCGAATCATTACGAACTTCCTAGAAGTTTTATATTTTCAAAAAAATAATATACACCGCTCTCGTTTTCTCTGTTCCCCTTTGCAGATTCCTTATGGTCCTGATTTGTCTTATCTTCAGCGTCCTTGCCACCATCGATGTCTATGCCGACTATACCAACAAGTGTCTTTTCTTTATGGTAAGCTAGCTTTTATTTTACCATACTATTCAATAACTAGCTAAATAAATTGGTTCCCAACGTCGCCCCATAGGCAGGCAATCTTTGCGATGCAATCGCTCAAGCAATGCGCACAAAACGATCGATGGCGTCATGCTTGTAATCAACTTTTTTATAGATATGACTGAAAATCATACAACAATCTATGAATTTGCAATAAGAGTCTAAGATTGTAATTGTCAGACTTTTAGTATTTCTGATTTTTTATGCAAATTATTAGTATTATGTCTGAAGTTTTCCTAGTGTAAAATTTTCATTAGTCCATTTTGTATAATTTGAAGTTGATTCATTAATTGATTTCGACAATCAACAAAACTTTTGATGCCATAATTATATTTTCAAAACGTCACAGCTTTAAATAAAATATTATTCTGTTTGCTGTTTAGGTGACCTTTAATGTTATAAAATAAATAAAAGTACTCATACGACGCTGTTCTAATTTCATTTACGTGAATATCCCAGTTAAGGTTTGATTGACTTGTAAGGCCAAAGAATTTAGCGTTGGATTACCTGGCAATACGACTATAACCAATTTTTAATTTTAGCTCTGGCTGGGTTGATTGTCTTTTACTCAAAATGAGGTAGTGAGTTTTGATATATTTAGTGTCAATTTATTTGATACAATCCAATATTTTAACAATTTCAATGACTTGTTTGCCTTTTGCTCTAGGTCACTATATTTGTTATCAGTAATTAATAAATTTGTGTCATCTGCAAAGAGCTCAAGTTCCATATTATTTGCAAGGACTTTTATATCATCTTATATATATATATCTATTTGTCAAGTTGTCTGTCTGTATGTATGTGTGTTTCGGGTGAGCGGTCGGACTGTTGCTGCCAGCAACCCAAAATTTTGCATGAGTGACCCCCTCAACCTTGCGGATAGATAGCCATTCCAGAGGCTTTGTTTAGTTTGGATTTCTTTTTGTTAAAAAAAGATTAACATGTATTAATGTTTGTTCGGTACAGGTTATATTATTGTTTAGTTTTATTTTGTTTTCCCAATTTTCCATGTTTGTTCAATATATGAAGGCTTTAGTTGTTGTTATTTTTGTTTGTTTCATAGTCATTATGTAGCCTTCTGTTTATTTCGTTTAGTTGTCATCAGCTGTTATGTTTTGTTTAAATGAATGTGTGGGTTTTACAGTTCAAGTTAACCTGGCCGAACATCCCTTTTTATTTATTTGTTTAATTGTGTTCTGTGCTTGTTATAGCCCGGGTGGCAAAAAATAAAATTATTATTATTATATATAACATAGGGAGTGAGGTCTGGGTCAAGGTCAAGGGGTCAGGGTCGAGGTCATGGATGCTGAAAACAGTGTGAAATGGCCGTTTCGCAAAGAAGGCGGCCGGACCGTTAGTGCCAGCGACCCGAAACTTTTCATTGGTGACTCCCTCAGCCCTGTGGGTAACATAGGGGGGATAGGTCGACCTCCGAGGTCGATGTCAGGGTCGAGGTCTAGGTGGCTAAAACGGTGTAAAATGGCCGTTTAGGGCAGAAAGAAGCCTGTCACAGAAAATTGAAAAAAAACAAAGATTATGGCAGGGTTAGGTATGTGCCCTATTCTATTGCCCAGCAACGCGGGTACCCACTGCTAGTTTATATATATATCAAATATAGTAATGGTCCAAAAGCACTGCCCTGGGGAACACCATATTGAACTGGAAGTAAGTTGGTAAATTAGTAAATATTTTTCTATCTCTTAAAAAGCTTTCCAAAATATCCTTAAATGGTCCTGATATTCTATAGTGAATTAATATTTCAGTGAGAATATGCTCGCAAATCCCACGTCACAGTTTTCGTTTCTTCGTACTAATACATAAGTATTGTAGTGCATTTTGAATACAAGAGTAGTAAGGCAACCCCGCGTTTCAGAGCCACCCTCTCCAACTCCATATTGTCTAATTCAACACACTTTTTTTCGAAATGCTAAAACGTTTTATCGCGCTATCCAAACTGTCTATCAGTTCCATTTCTTACTTCCAAATATCTGAGTCCGTAATATATTGTACATTCTTATGATTGAAAGTAATTAGTTTATATTATTAGATTAGTTCTACAAAATAGCAACTGACTAGGATTCAATACAGTAGTTTAGCACTCATAAACATCACATCATTTGTTCAGTTATTGAACTATTGCATTAGACGATCGATAAGTGGAGTTGAAGCGGAGCGGTAAGGTTGCCAAAACGTAGTTTTGCCTTACTACTACCTCACACACAAGAGTAGGGCAAATAGTATCCAAACATGCGTACATGAATTGACTGTCGATTGGAATATTTACTCTTTAGCAATTCATAAGAAATCCGTATTGAGTTACAATTAGTTCATATAAGATGATCATTGGTGTCTTTGGCTAATTTTTCAATAAAATCGCGACTACTAGAATACGATGACGTTTGACTTTCCAGTTAATCTCATGGATTGCCGTTTTCGCAATATCGAACGCCATACTAGAAATGATTGCCAACTAACTTGTCCAATTCCTCCGGCGACTTTCTTTATGGAAGTTGCCTAATTTGTTTCTCAATTTCACGGCTGAGGCGAAGCGCCCCTGATTTTAATTGATCACCAAGCATCCGATGGATATTACTTCGTACTAGCAACCAGCGTAAAATTCAGGTTGAAGAATTAACGGACGCACGGCAGGGGAACTAAGTAGTTAGTTATCTCTGTTCTGGATTTTCGTGCCGTTTCCTCCGCATATATGACGATTGATCTAAAACAGCAAATTCGAAGCAACTCTTCTGCGCCCCTACACTCGCTGTGAAATCAAAGAGTTTTTTTGTTTTGTACGTCTGCGCGGGACTGTTCCTGTTTGTTCGTCGACGGTGAGAATTAGGCGTTTTTTATTGATTTTGTTGTCTTTTCTACCGATGACGGTAATTTTATAGGAGATGCGGCGTTCCCGGGTGGAGATGTGAGACCGGCGAACCTCTAAACTAAATAAACTAACAACTATTTGAGAATATTTCATTTCCTTTTGTCTAGTCCCGCGAAAGCCGAAAGCATCATGTGCTGTCGAATGCAGTACATCTGTAGATAAATTCTATGAGGGGGGGGGGTTGTTGTTGTTAAAAAAGTAAAAATAAAACTACATCCAAAATCCAAAATGCGTGTGAGGTGTGACGTGGTGAAGGTTAGAAAATATTTTAAAATAATTCTTAAACCTGTGACGTATCACCTTCCCTTATTGGAAACCACTTTTTTTGTCATCTTAGAGCAATGTGGGCGGGTAAACATTTTCTGGAACAGTGGTTGTTGTGGCGGTGGCTGTAGAAATAAACAGACCCCTCCTCCCGACCTGGAGAATGCCTCTAGTTTAGCGCAAGCCGTAGCATCCGAACCAGTCTAATCAGGTGGCACCATAGTACAATATGAAAAAGGACCTAGAGTTAGGTGACGAGGAAACAAAGCAGGTCGATGAGCATTATTATTTTTATGACAGTAGTCACAAAAAGCTTACTTCCAATACGGGGTTTGTGTCCTGGGTTACCATCTCTTCAAATAGGTCATCCTGGCCCCTTGAGCTCTACTGTGATAATATGACCATTTATACACCGTGGTCGTGTGTGCAAGGCTGTGGTCAGTGTCCATAGCTCTGCGTTGTAGAGCTTGTAAAACTTAGTTGCATCTCTGGGTCTGTAAGTGTTCGCTATTTCCTCTTAGACCATCAAACGGAGAGAACTGGAATTTTCGGCACGCACTATGTTTTGGCACCCATTTATGCCATTTAACGACTATTTAAGATTCGCAACACTCTTAAATACGAATTTTGCAAATATCTCCATGTTTTGCGTATACTACTCGTAATTAGCATGCCTATTTTGCCGCTAAAATGATAAATTAGTGCTAATTGCGGCAATTAGTGATGAATGATGAAGTCCTGAAACTGACTATGTCCAATACTACTGCTGCTAGACACATCAGTAGTTTTTCATGATGAGGATGTTTAATTTCTGCATGTACTTGCGATGAATAGAGGTACATTATTGTGTCTTTTTATATAAAGGAATATTTCGATTGCCTGTTTGTGTTAAAGTTTTTTATTATTGTCGAATTAACCAGGCTTATTACAGGATACTTTTAACTGAAAATAGTGTATATAGTTTCAGCATAGGCAGAAATGATGTCGGAACAACATCAAGAGTTTTCTCAAAATGTACAGACGTTAATAATGCTTATGTACAGTAGAATGCTCTCCTATTGTAGATAGTACCACGGGAAGAATAGCCTACATCCCGTGATTTTCATCGGTGTTTTTTTCAGTAAAAGAAATAATTGTAGGACTGCAGTTTAATTTCAATCAATACTTTCGTACGCGGTGTGAACAAGTCGCCAAAGGGAACAATTAATTCGAGCAATTTTGACAGAACAGATTCCATTATTTTTGCGGACTTTGTCAGCGGGAGGAAAAAGACCTATATTTTAGCTGTTATTTGTGGAAAAATGGTTTGTAATTGTCCCGGAGTGATTGTCGTCTAATGCGCTTTCGCGCAGTTTCCTGCCTGAGCGGGGATGGCAATTAAGTGCGATAAATTGGCTAATGACAGTTGAATCAGTGCCTACCATTTTATATAAATTTTCTTTTAAAATGCGGATTACTCAGTTTTTTATTATAATTGTTAGCTTTCATGGATCTATATTGTATGTCTCGAATAAACGGTCAGGTGAAAGTTTGAAAGGTATGGACGTTGTCATAAGCATTTTGCGGTTAATGATTATTAATTTTCTTATTGACTGCCTGGAATCGTTGAAACGATCTGTTTAACAGACCATTTTTACAGCAGATTTTGTACCCCAAATAATTCATGTGTGGGCGTACTGATTGATTCACCTTTAGTGTGGTGTGCCTATTGGTGACTGCAGTTCGCGTTTTCGAGAGAAGTAGAAGCGAACTGGAACGCCTAAACGTTATAGTTCAATTAAGAGGTGCCCCATTATCTTGTCAATGAGTGTATAATTAATCTTTTTTAATCGCAGTGATGTCCTCTAGTTGATTCGAACAAATGATATTGTCTTGAACGTACGTATTTTGCATCTGCATTCGTCGCTATAGAAATATGCTAGTGCTACCCTGAATGTTTTGATGTCATCTGTTTTTATCGAAAGCATTGGTTTCCGGCTGTCCAGTAGTGTTTTTGAGCGTGAGAGAAGATAGTGCTGAACAGGTTTTGAGCTAATTTACTCTTCAGTAGTTAGATCATTTTCTACTTGAAATCACAAGTGAAGTTGTTGTCCTTCTTCTTCTTCTTATTCCCGGTCGGGTGGGCGCGTCAGCACCCCGATCTCCGTGAGGAAGCTCAGCACCGTGGCCTCGTCCGCCAGGATCCCGAGGGAAAGCTTGTCACCTAGACAGGAAAGACGGGCGAAATGGTGGGAGGGACAGTGAAGAAATAGGTGAGGGAGATCCTCCGGGAGTCGGAGGCAGAAAGGACAAAGAGGGGAGTCGGAGATGCCGATACGGTGACGGTGGGCTTCGTTTGTTGTCTCGATGTGTGCCTTGGTCTTTGATATCCAATTTTGATGACAATATGTTTCATTTCTGTCTCTTGCGTGACTTAATTGCTTTGTATACATACAGACTAAGAAGTAAAAGAATGCAGCAGCCTTGTGCGACACCATTTGCTGACGAAGAAATCACAATGTTGCCAATTTCCGTCATAAATATCAACAATTGTCAATAAGGGATATCCGATGCATTTAAGAGATGATTACGAATAAAAAGTTGTCAAATGTACTTTGCTTATCTGTGGTCTACCAAATTTTGACTGTACATGTGGTGCCACCCGCTCCTATAATACTTTTCAACTCGCATTTACGAGTTAATGACGTCATAATAAATGGCGTGCTTATTGAATTCTTGCAGAATTTTACACTACATTCATCGCGACGGTTGACCCACGAAAAACTAACAAACAAAAAACAAAAAGCTTCAATCAAATCAATTACAAATTAAATTATTAGCTAATAATTACGCAAGGAAAGAAATCTGGCAGATGGCATCCAACAAAAGGAATTACAGGGCAATCTATAACTCATTTGACACGGGACACAGATGGAGTAGCAGAAGGCGGCTATAAGTAATTCCGCTAGCTATTATTGCAATGGAGACGACACAGAGAATACGACATCTGACGACTGATCGTTTGACTGGCTAGACTAGGACGCGATCAACTGCAGGGGGAATTCCGCTAGTCATCTGATTGGCTGCCCAACTGACTGAGCCGGATAGCCAACTCGAGCTCGGCATTCTCCCTCTGCCGCGCCTTCTCATCCTCCCGAGCCAAACGCTGGCTCTCCTTGGTCGCCCACAAGATCTGCTCGTCTTCCGTGAGGCCGGGCGGTGGACCAGTCATGCGACCACCACCAGTTACAACGCTCCTTTTCGGGGGCGGGGCTGTAGGCGCCGCTGTTGGATCGCTGTCGAAGTTGGCAAAGTCAGCGAAACCTCCTCCGGCACTGGCTCCGGCACCACCGCCGATTGAACCCCCAGAAAAGGGGTCGAAGGGATCAGAGACGATGGGGGCCGCGGCAGCGGATGGTGGATGGGCCGGACGGGAGGGGGTGATCCGACCGGCGCCAGGACCAGGGCTCACACGAGGTGGCGGTGGCTGAAATAATATGGGGCATTGCCAGGTCAGCAAAACATCTATCAACTATAAAAGGATAAAATGATACAAAATATTTGTCATTTTTGCTGAAATACCCCTCTCTTCTAGGTCCTAATTCCTCATGCCTGTCTATCCCTCATTTTTTAGGGGCGCTATTTCCTCATACCTTCCTCTCACCTACCCACTTCAAGCACCCCTTTCTTTATAACTGCCACCTCCCTTGTCTCTTCTACGCCCTCCGTCCTCAGCACTCTTCGTTGCCCTCCTCTTTTTTACGGCTTCCATACACATACCTGTCTTTTCCCTCCTCTCTCCTCATGACTACCTATTCCCCCCTCTCTTCTCCTCCTCCCTCAGTCACTATCATTTTTGTACACTTTAGGATGATCCGCTTTTATAACCTATATGTATATGACTAAATTGAGCAAATCTCTGTGTGTAACAATCACTAATAAGTTTAACTATGTTGGTAGTATCCTTGTATAAGTTAATGTAGTTGTCTAAAAGCTATTTCGAAATACCTAAGTAAAATTGATTCAGCTTTGCAGTACGTATCACATATTTAGTTTTGTTCCAACTACGTACGATGAGAAGACTCTATCACCTCCAGATGGTTCTATGCACTACGCATTCTAAACACACTTTGAATCGAGATTACATGGTAACGATCTACTACGGTCTAGTTTGCTTGACACTCGATCCTATAGAATACGCGACCCCGCCCTCTGATGTTGGACTACCAGAATAACTCTCTGAATTCCTATAGAAAGAGTGCAGAAGCGGGCTCATCGGTTGATTTTACCGATTTTCCTGGCACGACGATCCTTGCACCTATTCATGATTTCCTCCTCCCCTCTACGAACGTCACGTCATAATAGCCACGGCCTCGATCTACAGGCAAGCAATTTTCAACGTGCACCGCCGTCTCCACTCTTTGATTCCTCCGATTAGCAGTCGTACAGGTTGACCGCTACAGCCATCTTGTTCGCCCAGGAGACATTTCAAAACTTCCATCCCCACGATTTCTGCAATTTTAAATGGGTCTCAAATAGTGTAATTTTCTGTGTGTTGAAATCGGCTGTTTCGCAGTTCTTTGGTTCTCCTGCTTTGCTGTTCTGTTGTGTTTGTCTGCAGGCTTCAGCGTTTTGTGTGCTGCTTTGGATGTGTTTGATTTAACCGTTTCCATGACTGTTTAAAAGCTTAGTGAGTCACCTGTTCTAGTCCTGTTTTATCGTCGGCCTTGTTGTCAAGGTTCTCCATCGTTTTTTTATATCAGTCGCAGTCTAATTTTCTATAAACGTTTATTATAATTATTATCATTATTAAACTAACGTGTTTAGCCCGCGGACTAAAACTTTCCTCTTGGGAATTAGATCTTTTGAACTACTGAACTAAAATATGAAACTCACACTATTAGATCTATACAATATAGCTGACTGAATTAATATTCAGATGCATTATTTATTAATTATTCAACAGGCATGCCACTCACACGTCCTTCCCATGAAATTGCGGTTGATCTTCTACCAATAAAACTTTTTGTCCAGACACACAGACCAACAGAAACATCCACACATACTGTATATACGTAAATCAACACAATCGAGTAGTAAATCAAAGTTAGGAAAGGAAGGAACACAGATTATCGTTAAAGTATAGGCCCAAAGAAATCAATGTAAAATATAGCGCGTGTTCCATATATAAGGATTTTTCTATCAATCGTATATTTCTAATGGGATAAGTTTTAATTTTGTCAGAATGTCGTTTCGTATGTTTCCGTCAAATAGAGCACGTTCCTAGCTTTCGTTCCCATATTTGAAATTTAGGATGAGATTACTAAGGATATACAATATACTGAAAAAATTAAAACATCTCCAGTTAGGAATGCTGTATATGACTGACAAAAAACATTATTTATAGGACACGCGGTGTGGCCTATACTTAAAAGAAGATCTGTTTTCTTTCCTTTTCCAACTTTGATTTACTACTAGTAGGACAATACAGCTAACACATCAAAAGTAGTTTCGTGTTTATCAACACATATATAGTAGTTTAGTGTTTATTCAACACATCAATAGTAGTTTAGTGTTTATTCAACACATCAATAGTAGTTTAGTGTTTATTCAACACATCAAAAGTAGTTTCGTGTTTATTCAAACACATCAATAGTAGTTTAGTGTTTATCAACACATCAATAGTAGTTTAGTGTTTATTCAACACATCAATAGTAGTTTAGTGTTTATCAACACATCAATAGTAGTTTAGTGTTTATTCAATACATGAATAGCAGTTTAGTGTTTATCAACATATCAATAGTAGTTTAGTGTTTATCAACACATCAATAATAGTTTAGTGTTTATCAACATATCAATAGTAGTTTAGTGTTTATTCAACACATCAATAGTAGTTGAGTGTTTATCAACACATCAATAGTAGTTAAGTGTTTATTCAACACATGAATAGTAGTTTAGTGTTTATCAACACATCAATATTAGTTTAGTGTTTATCAACACATCAATAGTAGTTGAGTGTTTATCAACACATCAATAATAGTTTAGTGTTAATCAACACATCAATAGTAGTTTAGTGTTTATCAACACATCAATAGTAGTTTAGTGTTTATCAACACATCAATAGTAGTTGAGTGTTTATCAACACATCAATAGTAGTTTAGTGTTAATCAACACATCAATAGTAGTTTAGTGTTTATTCAACACATCAACTTTTCATTGAATTAGATTGAATGAGCAATTCTTAAATATGTGCACCTGCAACAAATCAAATAAAGCAGTAAGTGAGATATCATGAATCAACATCATTGCATTGAATTGTAGGGTTCTGGCAACGTAATGAGCCCGTATAGACCCTAATTTGAATCCAATCTGTCCACAATGTGGAGAGGGTGAGTAGACCCTGAAGCATTGGCTGCATATTATGACCTGTTCACCTTATAGGCCCGCGGCCGAGCGCGTCAGGGAAGGGGAGGGGTCCCGTGCGGTAGTCCCGAATTCTCTGACGGGGGTGACGCCTGATTCCATTCCATTCACTACAATCAGAGCAATCGCCGATTACGCCAGCGGAATATGGATGTGTGGGGCGTGACATTCACCGAAGGAGATGGTGGAGAGGGAACAGACGGCCAGCGCACACGCAATCACCGACTGAGTGACTGTCGCCTCTAGAAAGAGGGTCCTGGCCCAAGAAAGTTTACCACCACTCAGCATGGTGGCCGAGGAACGAGCGGCGATACTCGACGAGAAGGTTTCCAGACTCCCGGCCTCAACATAATCGAGAATGGTTGCAGAGAAATTGACCTGCCCACGCCTTAAGAACTACCTATATGAAGTACACTTAAGGGTTTGAAAGATTGCCAAGATGAATGATGAACGAACCCCTCCACCACCTCACCAGAATGCCGCGATACCATAACGCGAATCCTGGAAAAGGGCTGCAACCAGACGCCGGAACCGAGCTATGACTCACCAGACTGCCAAACGAGACTACTCCAGACTACCACCACGAAGCCCCTTGGAGAGCGAACGAGGCTAGAGTCCATTTCTTCACGAACCTCCAGCCCGAGCCGTACACCAGAGCGGTGGCGGCGAGGACCTTCGGGGCCATTGTCCACCCAGCGGACGTCACTGCCTAGACCGACGGCTCAGCGCGTGATGGATATCTTGATGGAAGCAGTGGTAGGGTCATCTTCAGGGATGGCCAGGACCCATCACAGCGAGAGGAATGTATAGCAAATCATCGCCGAGATGCGAACATTCCTCTCAGCTGCGGAATTAATTCTACAACTGGATATAATTGATCTATAAGTTTATGTGGCTTCAATGTTTGATGATTGTCGCCTGAAAGATCTATAGATCAATAATATTGTGTTGAAACATGCATTCGAATCAATAGCGTTAAATTTGAGGCGGGTATAAACTGCATTAGTTCCTAAATTTATTTGTAGAAGACGCGGTCAGCACAATTGAGGCAAATGAGTTCGTTTGTATGCGGTCTTAGGAAAATCGGAGGTGGTTGGGCCCCCCAAGTTCCAACTGGGTGACGCCCCAGTTGTTACGAAAAAAACTGAATGGTGCACGTTGAACAGGTTGACTGCATGCATATCTTACAAACGGCGTGATTCGAACTGAGAATCTCAGCCAATCATATCAAGGCAGCGCTGAAGGTATTGATTTATTTATTGGCAGTTGTCTGCTGCTTAAAAACAACAAAACTCACGTCATAATAGCGAATAGTTACGTAATACAAACTAAGGAGAATGGGAAATCTGAACTCGACCATTCTTTCAAAGATCACTGCTGCAAATGCGCAAAGTCCGCCTGAGCCCCTGCTCAACAGGCTCGAGCTGAGTGAGATAGCGGAGGAGATGGAAATAGATCAGAAAACCGCCTTGGATTGGTACGCTCAGTTCAGACGTGAATTTCCCGACAACAAGGTAAGTAGGTGATTTATACGCCGTCTACTTGGTTTATCGTGGTACAGGGTGATTCAGAATAGTCTGACGGTAAAGCGAAATCAGTGATCAGAATAGTGTATAGTATGGCATTGTTTCCTACGACATTTCTCGCGACAAAACGAAGCGGGAAAGATACTGCAGACAGGCTGATTGAACCACGGCGAAAATTGTCCCATCGAGGGATTCCACCTCTCGCTGTCCACGCCCTTATCGATGCGGGGCCGATCCAACTGCGGGCCTTTCAAGCGGACAGCGGCAGTGGCATCACTTTTGGCAGAGAGTTGATGAGCGATATTATGATTCGTTATCAGAGCGATTGCTATGGCATCGGAGCTGTCTGATGTTTGATAGGTGCATCTGGGAACTGGAGAACGAGTTGTTTTCATTTAAAGGAAATGACAAAGGTTGCAGATGGAAAAGGTTTCAAAAGCTCTTCCAGGATATAAAGCAATTGAAAGGCTAAATAGACATTTCATGGAAAAGGCTATCGAAGCCCTTCAAGAAAAAGAAGTTGAACCATAAAACATACGCAGAGTTCGAGAAGACAAAAAGAGAAAACGTCGAAAATGCGAGTCGAAAAAGGTAAAAAGATAAAAGTATCAAACTTGTCTGAAATATGGCACAATCAACCTGCACCAACCAATCGACTAGTAGGAATGGAATAAGAACTCCCACAACTTCATTGGGAGGTGGTTTTGGATAGTCCCCGAGACAGCAATGCCTTAATTTCCAGGCTGCTAACTGAGGACACACCACAGTCTTCAATATAGGCAGACAGAACACTGCTAATCTGTTACACGTAAGGAAAGCGTTATGAAGGAATTCCAGTAAAATCAACCAATCAGAATG
>JAUYWV010061117.1:0-15903 GCA_032274565.1 Nematoplana nigrocapitula | reverse complement strand
AAAGTGTCACCTTAGCTGATATGATATGATACTATTGTATATATTACAAATTCTAAGTTTTGTTTTACTCCAGTGAGCTAGCCAGTAGACTGGTTGATAAGCATGCAGACAGACGGTTTGCCGAGTGTAATACATGGTGTACATGACAACATCTATAATGAATTGAGCGGAGAAATTTATCGTCGCAGGAAATGCGAACAATAACCCTACAAATAAATAAATAAACAGTCTGTATAAGCGTAGCCTGCTGTCTTCATCGATCGTGTTTATCGATTGCCAATGTCTGAGCGAGCGCCTGTGTACGCGTGCAGTTAGTTGCCTACGCCTGACGCACAGACGTACATTGTAATTCACTTTCGCTCTCGGGAATCTACTCTACAATTGTTTGTTGTCCTGCAGCTGTGGTACCTATTGGATTCATGCAGTACCATATTAGTAGGCAATTGTTCGTCCGCGGGGCTGTTATCGAAAATGTAGTATTCGATAGTTAGGTCTATATATAGCTACCAATCAGGAAGCTCGCAGATTCACTGAAAACTGACCTCTGATTGGCTGGGTGAGTGCAGCAGTATCAGGAACGGAGCTAAGGACAAGTCCGAGGGTCGAGCAGAGTCGCATCCGACCTGCCACCACCACCACCGCCACCACAAACAGCGGAGCTCCACCGCTCATCTCGTCAGGGTCATCGCCATCTTTGCCATCCTCAATTTCCGCCGTGGTCAAACAACGCTCCTCGCCTCAACCCTACGCCCGCCAACAACACAAGCAGCGTTCGACGACGACAGCCCGAGCTCCAGGAGGACAAGTGGAACGCTCGAAGACGCAGCCTATCTCGGTCGAGGACGTCAAAGAAGCCATGGACAGTTTGAAAGCTGATGCTTCGGCCGCTGCTCCTGACCAAGAAGTCGAAGATCCCAGTGTTCTGTCCGTAGCCCAACGAACCCAGATGTGGCTGCAGCGTCAGGTGACCAGCGACCCCAATAAAGCTACTACAACTACGCCCAACAACGGCGGCGCCCAACGTCGTACGTCGTTGTCGCCGGAAAAGCAGCGGATTGAGGAAGAGTTGAGTGAACTGCGCCGTCTCGCTGCCAGTTCTCCTTCCGCTTCGACGTCCTCCACCGCCTCCTCCTTGGGAAGTGGTCGGGCGAACAAGGAAAACACCGCAGAGTCGGCAGCCCTGTCTGTGCACGACCGGGTGAGGATGTTCACCGGACCAACCACCGCTCAACATTCGGCCCCTGGGCCTGACACCACCGCCAAGCCCACCAGTCGGCAAGGGATTGGGTCACCCTCAACGTCGGTGGCCCCAGCCCCCGCCCCGGCCCCAAAGATTCCCGCCAAATGTGAGGCGGTGGGGAAGAAGTCTACGGCAGCCCAGGAGGTGGACGATAAAGGAGATGAACTCAGTGGGTAAGTGCTCAATTTCTTTATGAATGAATGTCCAGCGATATTCTTCTACAAAAGAATCATTGCAGGAACAGTTTGCAGGACAGATTATTTTGTGCGCTCTTTTTTGTAAGGACTCAAGCGTTGAGCTTTCAGCTGCTGGCAGACCAACAAAGAGGGGGCTGAAATACTAGAGGACAAATCTAATAAAACCGAAGTAGACCTGTTTCAGCTTTTCAGGTATTAAGAGGGGCCGCAAGGTTCGGAGATCGTAGAGCCGCCTTGAAGCTGTTTTCACAAGGGTTTCAGTGTGAATTTTCCATTTTAAATCTTGGCTGAGAGTGACGCCGAGCAGTTTGAGTTGAGTGACAAAAGCAATGCCGGGTATGATAGGACAAGCAACTTCAGCTGGGAGCTTGGAAGTCATTATTGACATTTTCTTCAGGTTGAGTTTCAGTTTGACTTGTTGGGCCCACTGGGATATGTTGCGGTGTTCTTCTAAGACGTGTGCGTTGGTTGATTTGTATAGAGGGAGGACAAAAGTACAATCATCTATGTATTTGATGATTTTGGTTTGAGCATGAGAGGCCGTAAGGGATCCAATAACGATATTGAATAAGTAAGGCCCGAGCAAGGACCCCTGAGGAATACCGGACGTGACAGGGAGCATGCAACTGACGAGGTTATTTATTCTCACTACTGCTTGTTGACGATTTTGCAGGTAACTGGTGGTCCATTGAACAAAGCCGTGAGGGATATTTAAAGCAGAAAGAGAGTTGATAATCACTTGGTGATCAAAAGCTTTCGAAAAATCATAGGCGATTGTTCGATGCCTTTCACTGATGGTTGATCCAGGAGGAAGGTGATGTGGTCTCACGGGCCGGGCCGAATGGTAATGTTCATGCTGAACAGGTTGGCGGGCCAGTTGATAGACCTTCGCGGGCCGGAATCTGCCCACCCTTACCGTAGACAGAGAAAATTAATCTGAAATAGAATAAGGAATATTTCCAAATAGGCATATAATTTTGCAAGAGAATGGTGTAAACCTCAACTAGAATGGTGGGACAAGATCCCTCTGAGATACTTAGGGAAATTTTATAATGCACTGTTCACTGGAGATTTGGATTAACCCAAGGTATTATAATGGACATTGAGGAGCTACAAGGCAGGTGCATTAATGAGTATAAATAAGAATGACCTTCTAATGGCGGCACTGGGTTTAAATGAGGTTAATGAATAAGCGCTGACACTCTGTATCCACTCTGTAATGGGCTTGTGTATTTCTATCACGAAAATGGGTAATACTCACATAACTAAACTAAACACGATAAATAAAATTTTGTTAGTCTGTAGTATACTATGCTAACGCTATTCATTAGATGATAATGGAACGCCATTAGAAATTCCCACTTTTTGCCTCATTTCTGCGTGTTGATGCATGGTTGCCGTACAATATAGGCAATATTTATAAAAAGAGGGAACTTCATTATTGAATTAATCTAAGACTCCCTGCTTTTAATGATTTAAATCTGCCACACCCATCCTTCCCAATTTCCTCTATTTAACATGCATAGATATTGATAGAATATAAATTTAATTCTTGTTTCACTATATTCTGTAACCTCCATCTATTTTTTTCTAAACATAATGAACTATAAACAATGCGGTATAGAAGCATAATAAGATAATAATATTTTACAATGCAGAAACGTCATCCACTACGCTGTAAATAATGTCAATAATGTTTAACAAAATGGATGAAATATATTTTATTCATATCCTTATAACATGGAGAGCTTCTGTCTGTTTTTCTATCTGTTCGTGTCTGTCTGTGTGTCTGTTTTTCTGGATGTTGGCAATCTCCTCCTATCCTCCTAGACAATCAACCTTTGAATCGGGGGTCAGGGCACGCAATATGTGTTTACATTGCATCCGTATGGGTGCCACAGGTTTCGTTTTAAGTGCCTGATGGTTTTGCCTTTTACGATTGCCAAAACTTTTACGTAAATACAAACTTGTTTTCTCATCAATTTCGGAGCAGCCAAAGTACATTTGCAATTTGATCATTTGACTCCAAATGAACCAACATTTGTTTGGTTTGGGGAAAGCAGTGCGGCCATAATGAAATCGTCAAATAATGAATTGTGTATGCAATTGTTCTTAGGAAATCGTCTAAATTAATGCTGCCCTAAATAATAATGTTAAATGAGATAGTATACTGGACTCTAGGTTTCACTATTTGCGTTGGTAGGTGTTTGAGAACAGTCATTTTTTATTTTCTCAAGATATAATAACGATTAACGGTTGGGGTATTGTGTTTAGGCAAAGTTAAAATATATATATATTCTCCTTCTCTAAAACAGAAACAACAGAGAGTCATGAGCAATTGGAACGACAACCGCGTACCAAATTCAAGGAGGTAATTAGGACTCGTCCCGAGGAAACACATTGTACGTTAGTTTTACAAGCTTTAATAGATCAATGGCGATGTATAGTTGACCACAGTGCCATACAATTCTCAGCAGTGTTACTGTAGTGTTCAACTTCGCCGTTTTTTCTATTTCAACGCAATGAATATCAGTTTAAAACACCCATATGTCTATAAAATTACACACACACAGTGAAAAGACGAAATATTGTAATATCCGCTTGTCTATATATAAGCGATCAACAATTGCAAGAGCGAATGACAGGGTTCGCTGAGTTGTGAATGCAGTTGAAATGCGTATGTTACATGGAATTGAATGTCATAGTTTCAATTTTAATCAGAACTGTTTGGTTAACATATCACAGATTTCAGCGGAAATCGTATTTCCTATCGCCTTGCATTTAGCAATCTTTTAATTAATGAAACCATTTCAGGGGCTTGATGGCTTAGTATAAGGCCGATGTTAGAAAATAATTAATGTAGACACGATGGACAGAATCAATTTTTATATTTTATAATTGCTGTATTCGTTTAGGTTCTACATGTACAGTATTTATATAACCTATCTCCTCGTAATGTATATACTGTGCATGTAATCAAATGTTGGTTCAAAATGCAATGAAGTCGAAGAGTCAGTCATAGTGCTAAAAAACTCAGACAATGTATATCAAGGCTGAACAACAAAATGCGTTAGTTTTAAATTTGCAGTTAAACATTTTCTATAGTGACGGGTCACCATGCTAAGCGAGAGGTGAATTAATGACTAAGGCGAATGGCAGATTGTTGAAAAATATGTACTGGATACTGATAAGGGCAACCCGAGTAAGAATGAAAAATTCTGGTTGACGTCTTATAAACGCTAATGAAAGTATCTTTCTTTATATCCCGCACAGTGAATGATAAAATTAAATTAAGGCTCAAATTAACCTGACATGGAAATGGACTCTTTTGTTTGACAATCTGTTATTAAATTGCAATAAAAATAAATGCTATATCTTCCACCAATTCAGTACTCCACAGTACTATATACAGTAGGTTTATGTTTAGCCTTCATTCCTCTCACCAATACATCATTTCTCCATAAACTTTTCATAATAATCCGTATAATCAACCACAAGTCCAAATGGGCCCTTTCTCGGCTTCCGTCCCTTTTACCACCTCACTTGTTTTATCTGGTTCATTTATTTAATTTACCGCTTTTCATTTACCAAATTCTCCAATTGTAATTTGCCTCAAATTATCTTCATATTTGTTTTTAATGTTTTTTAACTTACGCGGTGTCGCAGTTTGGGCGGGCCGCTATATCTAACCGCAATTCAAACCATTCAGAATTTAAGTGCTTGTAAATAATATGCTTTTAGAAATACACTTTTATTTAAAAATAATATAACTGTGTCATTATTGACTGTGTCTTAAAGCGATGGCATTTTAAAAATCGGGCGGAACTTATGTCCCACCCTGTAGAATGCGTTACAGTTCATGTAAACAGTTATTGTTAGCGAACTACCTCTGGGGACGTTTTCAGACGTAAAATACTTGGAAAAAAGGACATTCGATTGATTACCTCTTGGTTGGAAAAGTCTTGTGAACGCCTGGAAGATGTTTGAGATGTCGCGGGAGTGTCAAACTTTGAGAAATAACTTTAAAAATAAAGTTTCTCTAGAAGGTCGTTGCTAGCTAACTTTAACTGAATGAATATTATTCAAATGATGAATAAAACTTTTAAAATAGTTCGGTGTTACGAAGCTTGATTTTGTATATTTCAGTGTTTCCAATTGTAGCAATGGAACCCGTTTAAATATTACTTGAATTTTTATTTTTAAACTATTTAGCATAGGAAAGACAGTACATTGCCTTCAGCACGAACAGAATTACTAAACATGAAGTTCATTCGCGGACAATAGTTTAACATTGTAAAAAAATGTTCTGATAACAAAAAAAACTCTCCTATTGGACCGCGCAGCAACATCGGGAACAGAACGACAGAGTAATAAAAGACAAGGGGATGAGTGATATGAGTAATTTGGGTGTATTGATAATGGCGCGCCAGTGTGCGAATACTGGGAAAAAATCCTTACTGCAAGCGGAACTTCGGCACTGCGTCAGGCGACAGCATGACTTTGTGAACAACAAGAAACAAATATGTTGCATAGGCTTTGCCAGCTTAGCGGCAGTAGAACGAAATACTGGGAAACCTCCCCACTGTGTGCTTTGATCAACTTCATAATTCATAATAGCCATAAAATTGGGGTTATAAAGAAAGAAAAACAGATAAATGCGCCATCGAACTGAGTACCAACTAAGCGAATAGTTGTTGTTAGTAGTAGTTAAAGCATAGGAGTGTGGCATTTTATGTATCCATGAGTGCTTCCAAACATCCACTGAGGGAAATATCGTTAGGTCGTATAATGTACTCTCGTAACCCATCTGATAAACGAACGTTCTGAAATGTGTGGTGATTCTGGTTTAGTCACATCAGCGTATGTAGTTAATTGGAAACTCGGTCAACGGCGACCTTTTCCATTTCGGTTGTTTTTCGTGTTCTTTTTCTTCTTGTTGTAACCCTAACCACGTTCCAATCGGGAGATCATACGGCATTGCGCGATTTCTCTTGGGGAGTTGTTGAGGATCTCGATGGTCAGGTTTTGCCCAAGCTGGATGGTTTCCGGGTCCTGTTGTTTTGTGATGGAGGTAATTTAATACAAAGCACAGTCACTTTAATAATCCGGCAAATATATAGCTATATCACTGATAGCGCAGACACAACGGACCTCGGTAGCATCGTGATAACACTCAATTAGAGTTTTTCAATACTCGCAATTAAACTTTTGAGGAGAATATGTTGCATAGTTGGTTTTGTTATTTTTTAAATAAATAATGCATTTGGCGCTTTTTCTTTAAAGTAAAATTTTATTTTATACTTTGTCTTTCATCTATAGAGGCTGCAGATTGTCGTATTGTACAATTGGCACAAAACACTTTAATTATTTTTTAACCACAAAGAACTAAAGAAATGCAGATGTTCTATTCTCCCAACAGTTATCGATCCATATGTTCTCACCTTTTTTAACTGTTACCAATGCTTGCGAATTAGCGACTTGTATTGTATGAATCCTAAAACTTCTATTGTATATCCGGATACTAAATACCGAGCGTAATGATTACTTTCATTTTATGTATAGGTGAAAAATAACATTAAAAGGTTTACAAGGAACCCCACACATTCGATAATAGTAAGATGGGTTTGATGTCGAAGGGAAAACTCTGAACTTAATCAAAAGAGTTTCAAACTGAAAGTAAAAAAAAAGATGGACAATAGCTATGTAACTGTAAAAAAGACCAAACTCATGATTGTTGGTAATGGAGTAAAAAACGAAAGGTTTTCTGTAAAGGGTAAAAATGACAAGCTTAAAAAATGCGTATCATCAAAAGGGGGTTCGGAGAAGGATATAGGGATGGCGCAAACAGCCATGATGAGCATACACAAAATATACTGAGTGACTGCAGTATAGTATTACTTACCATGTCTATTGACTACTTATTATGAAGTTGCGGGAGAAATAATGGCTTCGTGAACATTATTTACAATAAATATACAACATTCGCTTTCGACTTTCGACTAACAGAGATACGAAAATGTGTGAACTATGTTGTTTAATCGCTGCATATGGCTGCAAAAGTTGGAAACACACGCAGGAATATGATCAAAATAAGATCAAGTCATTTGGAATGTGGACATGGCGCAAGCAGTGGTTCGTATTAGCCGGAAAGAGATGAAAAACAAACGAGTACGTCCTGCAAATCATTCAACAATTCTCATCAGCCTACTGAGTCCCGTCTATTGAAAGAAGTGGGAATACTTTGATCACATGTGTTGCAGGGATGACGACAATCTCGAGAAACAGATAATGGTAGGGATGCCTCAGAGAAGCAGAGGACGAACGAGGAGGGCAAAAAATGTGTTGGATTGAAGGAATAAAATAAGAAATGTGAACATCAGCGCAATCAGCAAAAGCAGCGGGCAGAGAAGCGAGCGGTGTGGCGTGCAGACATCATTAATGTCCCAAGCGGCGTCCCGCGGTGTAGCGAACTATATCGTGAAACATCATGAAACGTGTTACAGCGCGTCAGGGGCATTCGGGTGGGGTCCTCAAACAACCATCCTCAAAGAAGTGGCCTAGAGAGAACCTATAGTATACTACTCACATGATTTGCCCAACAACATGAAACTATACCTGAAGAGCCTTCGACTCGACTCTAATGTAGAGTCTAAGTAATTGGATGAGAATTGCTTCCATCACCCTAATCAAGTATTAAATTGCTTCAGTGTATAATACGGTAACTGGTTCGTTTGACCTGTATGAAGTCATGAAAGAAGAATTACACTCATCAAGTATTACTGCGCGTGAGATGACTCTTTTAATTTTAAATATATTTAATTAAAGCGAAACATTCTGAATCTGAAAGTCAGTGGAGGTGGCTTTACTGTTAGCACAGACAAATGGACAAAATTTGCCACAAAAAAACTATACACTGTAGGTGTGCTGTATGTAAATGTAAATTTGCACTGCGAAAAAAATTGTGAACACTGGATTAATTCAGATTTATTTTACTGCAAATCATGGCTTAAAGCCAATATGGAAAATCGACTACTATTTTTCTTTTGGTTTAACCCTAAAAATGACATAGTCAGCAGCAATGTGTGCAATAGATCATCCGTTATGGTGAAACTGAGAGGAATATCAGCAGTTGAGTACCAGCTGTCTGACACATGAAATGTATTTAGCTGTCACTGGCGTACTTTACGATAATGGAGAAAATACCCATATGTAGATACTATAATATCGGATATATTGCATATGGGGGTCGCTTGCCGAATAATAAACTACAGACTGTCTTCAGTTTCTTTCGATGAAATACGACAATGTTCTTGGTACTTTAAATTTGATTGTCAAACATGTTGAAATAAATATAATTGACTGTAATCTAAAATAAAAAAACGAGATATTCCGAAAGAAAGGTGACTTTTCTATTCCATTTCCTGGCGAAGAATTTTTCAGAAAAAGCAGAGATAAAATACTAATGTCTAGAAATACTTTCTTTAGATCAAATCGGGGTCAACCCAAAGTGGGGTAATCTGCCTAAAACCTGCCTAGTCATAAATAAAGCTCAGTAGAAGTGACCTCTTCAAATGTATCCAATGTATCCACTACTCTCAAATTTTGTAGTAGTAAAATAAAATCGTAGGATGTTTTTTAGAGATCGCATGATTTTACCTGGTTTAAAATAATTTAAAGTTTTTTCTATTCTATTATAACGAATTAATACAAAATGAAAAGGTATTTTAAAAAGTAAAGACATCCTAACAAAATCTGCCTTAGATTTACTCTGGGATCAACCGTTCAAAATCGATGCCATGACACGAAGTGAGAGAGAGAGCTCTATTTTATAGATCTAGATAGTATATACAAGATGTATAATATAGATAATCCATTGCAAAATATCCAGGGTAAATACGCAACATTTATCATATTTAACATTCATGTAATACTAAAAATAATTAGAATTTAAAGTAAGGCTCAGATAGTTTGTACAATTTAAATTTACTTTTTATGTCATGATACGTCAACATTTTTGTTAGAACAATTTTTTCATTAGATATTTTTCAAAAAGACAATACTTAAAATTCTGTTAGCAATAGATGACATTTAGAGGTGAAATACTAAAAAATGGCCAAAATTAATTCAATATTAGAAACGAGTATGCTCGCGTAATTGCGAAGTTTGGTCTAAAGGTATTGCAAGCGCAACTGCTAGAATAACTCCACGAAAAAACAACTTCCCCGGAAATATGCAATGTTTTGCGAATAGTTCAACGTTCTTTTTTTAATAACAGAGCTGTCATATGGGGACAGATGAATCAAAATTGTGTGAAGAAAATCTTGATGAAATGTTCCCAAAAAAATGTAAATATATCTCGAGTTATTGCATGGGTTGGAATATTCTCAACTAATGTTATCCGTCCCCCATTCATTTCCGCAGATACCACACCAAGTCAAAGTTATCTGAATATGCTCGGATAATTTGGCATTTTTTGCTGAGATCCGTCGATTTACTGCAACCGCAGGTGACATATAGTTAATCAAAGTCTGCGGGAAAAATCGATTTTGAATTCCCCTATAATGGGCACCTCGTAGTTCGGATATATTCGGCATATGGACTTTGTAGTTTAGGAATTGTAAAGTAGATGGTATTTGTGCAGAATATTCACACTGCACAACATCTAACAATTCTATTAGCGCAGCTTTCCAACAATTATTTGACGCAAATTTCTCTCAATAATTTGTTAATTTTTTCTTCGAATAATTAGTTAAAGTATAAGTGAAAATAACGGAGGAGGATATTTTGCTTAGAGGAATATACCTGACATCACTTCACAATATATACAACAATATGCCCTACCTGTTTAATTTCATTATTTAAAATCTATAATATCTATGTTTTACACATTTGGACGGTTACTTCCCGACTCATGCTGTACATTTATTAAACTATTGAATATAACCAGTATCAGATATGGCACATTTTCGACAAATTATCCACCAGCATACTGGTTTCGGGGTTATTGCCTCTCGTCAGTACTGGGTAATATTCGAACCCGTACCCCAGTGATCAATAGAAGAACTACTTAACCACAAGATCGCTTGTCGAACATGCTGATTGTGCCATATATTATGTCTTAGAGCTGTGAGCACGTGTGTATACATAACCCTGCTGTTGCAGGCTTTGAAGTCCTCATTGCTTACTATATAAACCAGTATATGTTGCTTCCAGATTAATCAAAGATTTATTCGTATTTTGTGGTTATGAACTATAATATCACATTAATGCATTTTGTTCCCTTGATTTTGCTAAAAGTGAATATCCCTGCATTACCCGGGTTACGCGGGTCATTATTTAAAGAACAGGTCTTACTGTAGACCGGAGATTGCATGGAATGTGGCAATTAACCTAAAAAATGTGAGTTTGAAAGTAAAACTTGTAAGAGCATTATTGTGTTTGCATAAATGTGTATTTGGACATTAGGGAAGAAAGAGGATATGGTGTTCGAGATAGAAGAATTACCGAAAGTGAACTCATAGGAGAGGAAGGCAATTGAATATGTAGATTAGCATTGCTATCGTAGTACAAAATAAAAAAGAGTTGTTGGAGATTGTGAACAAATTATCATCGGATGAGCAGAGGTGAGAGCAAGATCTTGGTTAGAGACTATGAATGAAATTTGAATGGATTGATCAGTGCGAGGAAGATGACCATTACAAAAGGGCTAATCCGCATTGGAACTGAAGTCATTTACCCGGGTTTTTTCATTCAGTCATGAATTTGACATTGAAGAAGCTCTCGGTAGTAACATTGATAACTTATTGCGCAATGCGAGCTGGAATGGCCGATGGTTTGTCTCATTATTTTGATTAAATATCTGTTTATAAGTTATGTAATAATGCAATGATGTTTTTCTATGAATATAATCAGCGTATGTAATTCAATATTGATTTGATGCTTAACATTCTATTAAAATTAATTATAATGGAAGAATCAATCGGAAACAATGTAGTACGTACATTTATTATTGTGTGAAATTGTTGTACAAGTGTTGTATATATTGTTATATAAATTTGTTATCTGTTCTTTTCTGACATGACTACTTATAGCAAATATCGATTATTGTCCAAACTTGGGGATCATTTACGAATAGGCGTAAGACATGTTGCTGATTGTATGGAAGAGTATAGAATATTTTGCGCAAAATGAGGCTAATTAATATATATCAATTATTGGAATGAATGATGATATGCAGAGCATTGAGAGCTTAGATTGTTAAAGGTCAGCTGACTGCTACCACTCTACGTATTTCCATTGACAAATAAATTTTTGTTTCATAGATCAACTATAGGTTCACTTTTTCTCAGAAAATCTTATTTGTCGAGTACATTTTTGGCAATTTCCAGACTTCAGTACAAAATAAAATTTCCTAAAGATTCTAAATACATTTTTGCGAACTATCAATCGCAGTTATTTGTTTTTAGATGCGTCTTCGCATTTTTTATAAAATGGTACGCTGTGTGTTTGTCTTTTCTGTCTGTATGTATCTACTGTATGTCTGAATGTTTATTTATCGGTCAAGTTTATGTTTAAAGCTCCTTTTCAGGAATTAGAGATTAAAGAATCCTCGCATATCTGTAAGTGGGTATCTCAGTGTATGTGTATGTTTGTCTGGAAGATGTTGAAAATATATTTTCTCGACGATTTCTAATTGGTTTGTGTCTAAACTTGATATCAACAACATTATGAAGTTAAGCAGAGAAGCAGGGCCCATACTGTAATATGGGGACGTATATCTTAGCAAAAAGGGAACTCTGAGGTGAAGGCTGACTTTAAAAATCGTGATAAATTATTCATTTCTTAACCGATTTTGATATTGATTTAAACTTTTATACTCAATATATACATGCATAAATGGATGAATAATCATTAAATGTATGAATTACAATTAGATAACACTCATATTTATATTAAGCAATGTTTTACTTTAGTAATATTATTTAAAAAATAAATAGTTGTGAATAAATTGCATTTAGTTGCATCAAAAGATTACTGGTACCACGTTTTTTTATGAAATTTGGATTCACATAATTAACATGACAATATTTAACATAAAAAACGCAGATGATAAATTAAATATAATTTCTATCACTGAATGCACGATTAGGAAATTGGCTATTTTAATGCGATGTATTTTCAACACGATAGTATATGAAATATATTATTAAAATATATATATATATATAAATAATATTCTTGTCTTTTATTCCAAATGGTTTCGTTTACTCTATTATCAATGTTACAGTATCTTAATGATATCAAATAATAACATGAAAAACTTATTTACGTTGTTAGTGGTTGCCAGACTTCTCCTCAAAACTGCCCTTTCCGTTTGTTTTGCTTCCCGTTTAACTTAAAGTATTCCCTGCAGAAAAGCTTTAAAGTATCTTCTCATCTTTATTAGACGGCCTGTTTGCTTAAGACGACCGACCAATCAGTCAATGGATAAGGTCCGTTTCCATTGAAGATGTCTCCGAATATTTTAATCGATTTTTATTCCAAATGATGGAAATCAAAATAAAAGTGTAAGCCTTCCCATATAAAAGTTCAATCAGAAACACATTCTCGTAAATAATGTATTCAGACAAATATATTGTGCACGCAATGAAGAGTTCTATTAGCACACAGTGTCTATCTGAGTGTTTTAGCACTTCATTTGTGCAGTAGTTGGTCGATTTGAAGTTGTCAAAAGCAAGTAATTTAAAAAGGAAATTTTCCACTGCACTGTAAGCATAAACCAAGGTTTTGTGTCTGCCTGGAATATTGCCTCGTCGTATAAATCTATAGCATCACTTCTACAAAAGAAATGGCTTACTTTGGGAAGAGTCAACTATAAGAATCATCTTGAACATCGACATCAAGATCTCTGATAAAAAGGCTTTTATGAGTATACAGAAAAATAACGCATTGTACTGTACTGTTGTTTTTCTGACACAATATGCCAAATCTGTCTGTCAAATATTGATGGATTGCTTATTTAAAGTTTTTTGCAAGGCATGCTATTTTGAGAGTAAACTATTTTTTTCTTGTAGATATACAGTATATCGTTATATCACAACACATTTTGTAGCGTATTTTTTCAAGTTAGTATACTGCCCAGTAGCAAGCAAAGCGGTTTTTGTAATACTGGTCAGAAATAAAGGTCTTCCGTGAATCTCAAAAGTTTATTCATTGTATAATGTAAATCTCAACTGTTCATGCACAAATCCATTTAACGATTAATTTATTTGAAATACATATATTGCTTCAATGCAGTGACTAATATAATCATATTGCGGCTTATTTTAAGACCCTGACTTTGGATTCATCTAAACAATCCCGTAACAGAATCCTTTACTAACTAACATACTGAGTATTGAAAAAATATCACATTTAACTGACGTAAAAGTTCTATCTTTAAGTATTATAATGATTGCTTCTGTGTAGTTTAAGTAGCCTTTTCCTTTAATTATGAGACAATTAAACACGTTTCGCAAAATATTGATATACACAAAATATTTCAGTCATTGTCAATCAACCCCCTTCCACTTCACCATTTTTTTAATTGCCACAAAACAGCACTCTTCAATGGTGTTTTTGATGAGTAAAATCAATCAGCATTACTCCTATATGTTTTGATGTAATTTATATTTCAAAGTTGCCTTTATTCTTTGTGATTTTCATGAATTAATTAAATTTTAACGTAGCTTTTAGTTATATTATTTGTCTAGCAATTTCACTCAAAAAATAAATCCGAAAAAAGAAAAAACATTTAAATCTATACAAAATGATACTCAAGGCAAAGTTTCCAAAAAAAACATACATTGGTAATGCAGTTCTCTCCCAGGTTGCTGATCTGTTACAATTTCAGAAAATGATATTTTTTTTAAAATGTTAAATAAAAACTTTTAATCAATAAAATGATATTATCAATAGTCTTGTTTTGCTAAAACAAATAAACGAAATAGGAGTAGAGGTTCGCACATTTGGATTCAAACCCAAAGGATTTGTAAAATCGGTATTTTATAGTCAGTTTTAATCAATTATATTGTAGGTTGTATCATAAAAACGAGAGACTGTCCAAGAATACGTATTTATGTTTTCTAGATGCAGAAGTCATTAGTATAATTGTTTATATATTTTTACAAATAGATTCCTTTAATTTCAACTATTTGTCTCATGTGGTCCATGGATTTTTCCAGGTCTTCTTGCATTCGCTGTTGGTTGAATTCTTTTGGCAGCTTTGCAGTGAGGAAAGCTTAGATTTATTATATTAATCTAAAATCACTTTGAATGAACCCATTCGGTATGGAACCAAATTCTCTCGAGGTCTTCAGTCAAAATTCTTTGCTTGATAGTATGCGATTTTTGCAGTGTATCACCTATCTGTCGAAGAGTCATGCAAATATCTTTTTCAGTATAATCGCTCGACTTCCTGAATATTTTCACTTCTTTTTAAACTTTGTCTCTAGACCACTGCTCTTTTACGATCAAAATCAAGCCGATTTACGTACTTCACAAAATTCACGACATAGCGGCGTTCGTATGCGTGCCGCACTGATAAAATAATCTGGCCAAAATGAACTTATAATATCCTGGAATTCCGTGGCGTTTATGTTATAACGCCTCAAACTTTTAATTAGGAAATAAAGTTTATCATTTGTACACTCCATGCATTTACTGCAAATTAGAATTGATTGCAGCTTCGCTGTACATTTCTGGTTACGCCTAACTAAGTTGCGCCGTTGTGGGAAAGAATCCAGGGAGGTGTTCTTCCTACAGGAGTGACTTAACTCTGGATGATAATGATGATTATACATAATCGCTTAAGTGTATGTATTTACAGTATAGAATAAGAAACGATAGTTTTGTGTGATACAACCTATATATATACTGTACAAGTATTTATGTTTATTCTTTTGATATGCTTTCAGTATAAATCAAGTAAAGAATGATGTCAAAAGTGATTAATTTTTTAACGAAAATAAAACTCAGTCAGCAGTAGAACAAATGTTATTTCCCTACTGCAGAACTCTCAGGAAATAAATACATAATTAATGAGGAAACTCATCCTGACAGTTCAAACATTATTCCTGTCAAACAAATATATTTTATAGTTGATGCAAAAATGAAAAAAATTTCTAGAATTTAGTTGCAAATTTATTATTTTTTACGAAAATATTACGTATTAAATACTTTTTTCAATAAAAGTTTTTGGGTATTTGAAAAAGTAGGCCATTGACATGGTTGCGAAAAAGTTAAATTGATTTTTGTCGTAAAATCGTTTTGACTGTGCAAAAAATCGTTTAAATCTTTGAAATGTATATTATTGTTTTCAATTCAATCTATATAAATAAGCGACATGTAAGTGTATGTGTGTGTGTGTGTGTGTGTGTGTGTGTGTGTGTGTGTGTGTGTGTGTGTGTGTGTGTGTGTGTGTGTGTG
>JAUYWV010061116.1:0-24389 GCA_032274565.1 Nematoplana nigrocapitula | reverse complement strand
AATGATCACACCATTTCTGAAACAGATAACAACAGATAACAGATACAGATAACAATTCGGTTTCAGGTAATACTCTAGTTATCATAGATTATATGGAGTGGATATAGCAGGCAAGACAACTTGGTTGAAAAGAGCTCAACTGCTTTTATAAATAAAGTAAACTAGCAGAGAGCACCCACATTGCTGGCAATAGAATAGGGCACATGCCTAACCCTAACCCTGCCCTAGTCTGTTCCCCCATTTTCGGGGGTGCCCTGCAACTTATTCTTTATGAATTTTCTGTGGCAGGTTTCCTTCTGCCCGAAACGACCTTGACCTTGACTCTGACATCGGAGGTCGACCTCGCCCCCCCCCTATGTTACCCGCAGGGTTGAGGGGGTCACCTATGCAAAGTTTCAGGTCGCTGGCACCAACAGTCTGACTGCCCACCCGGAACAAACAAACTCTGCCTGAAATGGCCATTTCACACCATTTTTAGCCTCCTCGACCCCGACCTCGGAGGTCGACCTCGCCCCCCTCCTATGTTACCCACAGGGTTGAGGGGGTCACCCATTCAAAGTTTCGGGTCGCTGGCATCAATGGTCCTGCCGCCCACCCAGAACACACACACACAGACAACTTGACAAATATACGATATAAGATTTAAGTAATAACCTAAATACAATAAAATAATACTATAACTATCAAAAGGTGCAATCAAACCTTAAATGAAACCAAAGTTTATTGAAGAAGTATTGTCAACACAAACTGATTTAGTGAATGTCTGCAGGTATACTAAACAATCCAAAAAATCAATATTGCCTTGCTCTTGCACACTTGCTTAGAGAAACCAGGAGACTTGCTAGAAACAATCAGCCGTATACCAGATGCTAGGTTGCTGTCCACCAATAGGTTTTGGTACTTGTTCTTCAAATATTTCATATATGTGAAAAGCTGTTTTACACACATAAGTGCTTCCAAAGACAATGAGAGTGATTCTTGAAAGTTATTAGTTTCCGTGTCTCCAGAAAATCGCTTTTTTCATCTAACTTTTTGAGAAGCTGCTTGTCAGTCTTCATCTCAATCAATTCCATTTGAAAATATAGTGGTTCACTCTCTGTATCTACCAGATGAGTGAAAGCAACAAGTTTTATTGATGCAGAAATCTCAAAATCTTGGAAACGATTGGTAAATTCCAGCAACAGCACATGGAGGACACCACAAAAGAAAGACTGAATCTTTCTACAAAAGAGAGACTGTTGGAATATCATATTTCTCTGTTGATCAGAGTCATTAAATGTGAAAAATGGTAGAAATTGCGCTGTTGCAGATGACTTTCCGATAGACAACATTTGTCACAAAAGGCTTGCACTTTTTGGTGCAGAAGACAAACTGTTGTTGCTTAGCTTTGAAGAGCTTGATTGAAATAGCTCACATTGGTACAGCAAATCCGCCAAAGACGTGAGGAAGCCTTCATTTTGCAGGGGGCAAGTCCTTGTTTATCGTGTTAAAAAATTCTACTGTTTTCTTGCGCAGCAGCAGAACACTACGAGAACTTGCTCCCTGGCACAAGCAATGAACGTCAGTGGTAGAGAATATACTCAGAAAACGAGTCAGTTACCTGTAGAATTTCCAAGAATTGCCAGTGGTGAAGAGCATTTGCACGAATGAACAGGATAACAGGAGTCACGTCTTACATAATGTTTTCCAAATCAGTTTAAAAACACAGTGCTTCCTGGTATACAATGCAATGAAGATTAATGATCTGTTGATTATCGACACATGATCTGACAATCTTTCCACCACCAGACCTTGTAGCTTAACCACCATGTTGGGCGAACCATCTGTGCAGATGCCACATAGGTTTTTCAAATCTGCGCCAGAGTTGATGACATCTTTTTAACTGCAAGAAATATGTCTTCACCACGAGTATACGAGTTGCAAGCGTCTCTGTGGAGAGATGATCCTCACATAGCTCTATGGTAGGAGACAGAGAATGAATAAAGATCAACAGCTGCAACAAGTCGGTGATGTAACTTGATTCGTCGACAGCCAGTGCAATCAAACTATAATAATACAGTAATAATAATAGTTATTTTATTAAGTGAGATATTTAAAATGTATACATATTGAATATAAAAAATTCAATGTTTAACATAATATGTGGATAAAAAAGTACATGAAATAAAATAAATAAATCAGTAAGTTAAATAAAAAAATAAAAAATTCTTTCACTTTAAGGTACACCTGAGGCTCGTTAGAGATCTGGCTGGTAACCAGATTAAAATTAGATAACATTTTATATATAAAGTTTTTTGAATACGCGCTATTTGTAGTGATTAAACAATAACTTAAAAACTTGTTCTTTAAACTTAAGATTATGAATAAATCTGTGTATTTGAAAATTTAAACGAACTTATAGTTGGCCTCAATCTTTAAAATTTCAATGTTCTTATGCAATTCTAAAGTATTAAATCTTGGATTTTAGAAGAACAAAATCTTAAGCAACCTGTTTTGAGTAATTTGAATCTGATTTATCCACTTTTTCGAGCAATTACCATAAATTTCAATACCATAGTTGTATCTTGTAAAGACAAGTGCTTTAAATATGATAGTCTTTTGTTTATTGGTTAAGAATCTACGAATTTGATAAAATAAGTAGATATATTTGTTAAGGGTTTTAATGACATTATTCGCATGTATATTCCATTTCAAATTTGACTGTATATGCAGTCCCAGAAACTTTGTGCTACTCTCTTTAGCAATGAGTCTGCCACCAATAGTTAGTTTTAGATCATTTAGGTTAGCCACTTTACTGAATATCAAGTAATGGGTTTCTTGAAATATTTAATGTAAATCTGTTACTTATTAACCAATCATCACACAAATTAAGGGCTTCATTTTTCTTCAAATTTAACAAAATCTATTTGACGTGCATATAAATCTTTAATACTCGTATGTCCTACATATATTTACGTATTTTATGAATTCATGTAAATAATGTTTTATAAGTTTACCATCACAACCTAAGTCAAGATTTGTGGCCTTTTGTTTTACTAATGAGTCGTCAATTTCAGTTGTTGTTTAACTATATGTTGATTTAATTTGTTGCTCGGAATCAGCAAGGCGGAAGGCTCTTTTGGATTGGATTGGATTGGGATCAGCACTGGCTGTTATGGCGATGTACAATATACGAAAACTGTGAACTATGATGAAGTTGTAGACATTTATTGTAACATTCATCCAAGGCGCATTTCTTTATCCTTCTTTCTGAAATAGATCGTAATAGTAACTCCGGTGTTTACAGTAGTAATTTGACATTTTGATGAATATTTGAGTTTTGCAATAATGTTGTAATTTTTTAGTAGTACTCTTTTAGACCATAATCGTTTCTGGAAAATAAAGATTTGTGTCCATAATCGTGTATTCTGAATAACTCTTTCTCTTACTAAATCGTTGAGAATGATGGAACCTCTTTATTTTTAAATGTTTTTAATTAATTAATTGTGCTTAAAAGTGTTTTAATAATCCGTCATAATTTGACTCTTTTTCCTTTGTAATATTCTTGTGCATGAGTATGTTGACGAATAGCAGAAACCGGTCACAACAAACACATGTTTATGTTTGGGAACTGCATAATTATTTCCTTTTCTCCTACGCATTAGAATTTAATTATAATATCGAATGACTAGAAATATTGCATCTAAAAGAATCGAATATTAAATATTGAATGTCCGATAATATCGAAAATATCAATTGCTATTTGAGGATGTCGATTATTAATTCAATCCAATCCAACCCAAAAGAGCCTTCCGCCATTTCAAACAATAAGATAACTCTTTATTTATATATGAATACATCAACATGAAACCATAGATCAATGATGATTTTTAAAAATTTATTTTTAACGAATCAAATTATAAAATCGAAGTATTTCTGCTAATTCCGTACAAATAATCCTCTTTTGCGAGTTCTCCATCAGAGTATATTTCGAAAAGTCTTCGAATTTTTCTTTCTTTTCAAGTCGCCTTTTTCATTTTAGTTTTCCTATTTGCACTGGTCAAATTATTACGCATATCGTGTTCCATTTTGTAGTACTCACTCTGAATTTATATCGATCAGATGCAAATGCCTTATCCCTAGGTGAGGGGGTTGGCTGTGGAGCCCACATTTTCCGGCCTATCTAGTACGCGACCATTAATTTCGTCCTGATTGGAACTCAATAGCTGTACGTAAGAGAAGGAGAACCCAACCTGACTTACATGTACTATTGCAAGTCAAGCCAGGAGCTCCTGAAAATGATTTCACCACAGCGAAAATAATGTCATCACGCCATTACACGCAATGACAAGTCATTTGCATAAATAATTGACCAAAACTTGTCAGTAGTAAGTCAAGCTGGGTCCGACTTCTCTTGCGTACACCTGATGACTCTCAATCAGGACGAAACTAGTCATGTATCAGAGATGGGCAGGAAAATTTGGGATCCGCAGCCAGTCCATTCCCCTAGGGAAAAGGCATTTGCATCTATTATACTTCGATCAATTGCCAAAAATTGGTTGCTTTGTTGGGAAACAGGTGGTGTTAATCCGGTTGTGGTATCCTTCAATATGGTACATTCCTCTGGTGGAAACATCGACCTCGTTCTGATTATCTTTCTTAGGATTTGTTTCCGAATTCTCCGGTTTGCATAGATGGAATCGTAGTATTTAAATAATCTGACTAGTTGTAGAGTTCTTGCATTTGATATTTTCAGATATTCGACAATTTTAGATATTCGACAATTTTAGATATTCGATATTTTTAGATATTCGACAATTTTAGATATTCGATATTTTTAGATATTCGATCGTTTTAGATATTCGATATTTTTTTATATACGATAGTTTTAGTTATTCGATTTTTTAGATATACGATATTTTTAGATATTTGAGATTTTTAGATGTTCGACAATTTTAGATATTCGATATTTTTAGATATTCGATATTTTTATATATACGATATTTTTAGATATTCAAGTTTTGTAGATATTAGAGTTTTTAGATATTTGATATTTTTAGATATTCGATCGTTTTAGATATTCGATATTTTTAGATATACTATATTTTTAGATATTCGATATTTATAGATATTCGATATTTTTAGATATACGATATTTTTAAATATTCGATATTTTTATATATACGATAGTTTTAGATATTCGATATTTTTTTATAATCAATATTTTTAGATATACGATATTTTTAGATATTACAGTTTTTTAGATATTCGAGTTTTTAAGATATTCTATATTTTCAGAGATTAGATGTTTTTAAATATAAGATATTTTGGGATATTTAAGATTTTTAGATATATTCGATATTTTTAGATATGTGATAGTTTTAGTCTTTGATATTTATAGAGTGATTATTTTTCGATCATTTCAGATTCGATATTTGTCGTCATTCGATCTTTTTAGACGTAATCCATTAAAAGACATTTGAAAAATAAATTGTTTAGCCTTTAGAATGACATCTAAAATTCATCAAATCTGTCTAACATTGGAGGCTATAGATGAATTGGTGAATAAGAAAAAGTTTAGAAATTGTCATCAACTCGACAAAAGTTGAATCTGTTCTTTCTGCTTTATCTGCGTATCTGTGTTATACTGCACATCATAAAGGCTTTTTGCAATTATGTCCGATCTAAATTTGTAATTATCCGGCGTTGTTCACAAAACGATGAAAGTCTATGAGTTTTAATGGCAGCATCACATCTGCACAACTGATTGTATTTAAAAATTAAAAATGCTACATACAAATTAAACAAGACATTGGAAGAAATACACTTCAGTGCTTGTTGTTAGAAATGTTAATGTTGTTTTTACTTTATTTTGACTTAATCTGGAAATGCTTTGCGGAATATGCTTTCAGTACATTGTCTTATATATGATATGAAACTTTGTTTAATTCACATAAAAAATGTTAGTAAGCACACAAAGTCTATCCCCATAGGGTTTAATATAAAACACTTAAGTTAAATAAAAACAACTCCTGCATGCCATAACTCATTATTTGTTTGTCGCCCTTGGCGCCAAAACTTCCAATGTTATCAATCCATTTTCGGAATCTAATGCTATTGACAAATGTCTCCCCCTGTGACACTTTTGAATGATTTCTCAACGACAGATAAGCGCAAAGCTATACGAATACAATCTCCAATCGTTCTAACTATAATATTCTGAACTGATAAACTACGAAATAATTATAATAAGTTAGACAGCATTCCTATTTGATTATACGACAAAATTAAAATGATTTTGTTAATAAAACACAACGTTTTAGTCATTGGTTGCACTTTATTCTGATGGTGGCAGGCATGAGAAACGAAAGACTATTCGAGAGGCAGATATGTACAATTGGCAGGAGAGAGCATTGAACAGGTGGAACAGTTTATCTTTATTGAGACGGTGAAGACAGAAAGTTGGCAAAGAAGAGGCAACTATAAGCTGGATATTATATGGAGAGCAAGATACCTGAACGTGACTTGTTGAAGACGCTCAACTGAAACAGTATTTCCTACTGTATATATATGACACTGATGGCTTGACTGTTAAATAGAGGTCCTAATCCTGTTTTCTGAAATGTGGTGCTGGAGGCGGATGCTTGGCGTCTCGTGGAGGGAATATCGAATAGAGGCTCCAGTACAGAGGTGCGCTCAAAAAGAGCTGGACGGATAACATCAAGGAATGGAGGGAAATAGCTAACCAGAGTGCAAGAAATTGTCGCGGGTGTGGGTTGTGTCTGTCGCGAAACCTCGTCAGGGGGCGGATATAGATCTATACGTGAACGCATGGGAAGACAATCGTTTCACAATATTGTAAAAAAAAACTAAACGAGATTTGAGCAAAAAGGTAAAGTTGCATTCAGTCATTGGACGCAAATTTCAGATGGAAAGAAAAAACTTATTTATTAAATATACTCTTTATAGAACAAACAGAGATTGTAACAAAATCGTTAAAATGTGCAAAGCTGCTCAGAAATGTTCAAATTGTTGCCCCTGAGTTTCAAAACACTTATTTATGGAAGCGCCGGATCCAAGCGAGGGTCGCATTTCGAATGACGTCAATTGAAATGGATCCCCAGGCTTCACTGATCGCGTTCGTTCAGATCAATCAGATTACTAATTTTTTGTGTTTGGACTGCAGGTGCAAAAGTGTATTTGGTTTCAAACGTCGAGTTTTTTGAGAGCAGGAATTAAAACTTCATATTTCACCTTAAGATGGTATTTTTAACCTGAATTTCTACAGATTGTTCCACACTGTCCCTTTTCATAAACCCAGTTTTCGTGATATTGATATTTGACTACAATGGCTTCTCTCAATTGAGCTCATTGGTTTAACAGCAAGATCAACCACAGATCTTCTGGTTAGCGAATCAAATTTTCATAACTATCTTTTTTACTTTTGATACCACATCATCGCGAATTGTGTTTGACTAATAGCACCAAAATACTGCGGCAGATTTTCACAGCTTTAATTATAAACCCCACGTTAGGTGCTTAGTCATGGAAATTACAATTATCTCGCGTTGAACATAGCTTAACTGCGGCATAACTTTCTAGAAGTCGCTGAACTAATGCAGCTATCAATGAAATACATAATCTCGATGTCAAACAGAATCAATCAGGGTGAAATAATTACACAAAAGCCGAATGATCATTCAAAGAAATAATTATTTTAACATATCTGAACCACTTTCTATATATTCCAATGATTTTGTGACATCCTGCATTTGTTCTATAATATATAATATATATTGAATAAACAAGTATTGGTTTCTTTCTATCTGAAATTTGCGTTTTTTTGTAGATCACCCTCTAATATAAAACAGTCCACATTAACTGAGATTTATATTTGGAGCCATTTTTCTCGATTAAAAATAATGATCGATATACATTGTAAATTTTTTAATGACGTAAATTGACGGCTATAAGTTAGCCATTTTTCACGCAAATTAGTCGTGAACATACGTCCGTGTAATTCACTTCGTAAACGGACGTCTACGTAGACGTAATTTCATGGCATATTTGACGTAAATTTACTTATACCATTTATTCGTAATGGGGTAACTGCTATAATAAAAGTATTTAATGGAAATGGAAAGTTGTCGTCAGACGTCCCCGGAATGAGTCCAATTGAAATGTTCTCTTTGATTCATTTTGGGATGTTCTGGGATATCACTATAAAATATTTTTACGGCAGCCGTTATTATTTTACGGCTGATTGGACGTCATTTTGTTGCATGGCTGATAGACCGTAAAATTACGTTTTTTATTTGCAGTATATACACAATATCAAATCTCCTGTTCTTTCCTATGTGCAAAAAATACAATCGCAGATTTAATGATATCAAATTCAAAATATATATTTTCTCCATTTATAGATAGATAACAAGACGAACACATTGGAGTCGTTAATAATTGTAAAAAAGTGTACATTACAAAAAGTGTGAAATTCTAGACGATATTGCTGAATTCAAAAAATTATCCTAATTTTAAAAATCGAATTCCAAATTTTGACGCGTCACCAAATTATAGATTGCCACAGAGCAGCCAAAATGTGATTTGAGAGGCAATTAATATTAATCAAATGATTCTTTATCTTAGTCATGTTGCTGTTCAAAAGGTGTCCGCGCTTTTCCCAAACAGCAAAATTGAATAGAATAATTTTATATTCTAAAATCAATACAAAAACGTTTCGAAGGAATGGATCAGTTATGCCGGATATAATTAAAATCCTTTGATGAAATTTCAGGACTCGTAAATCATCATGCATTTTTTATAGAATTTATGTTGGAGAAATTTTAAATGGAATACATCTCCCCTATTGCTCAATATCACTTTGACTATTTGATCGATTAAATATAAACTCATTCAAGAGCGCTAGTTGTACGCATCGTTTCGTTGATTTTTCTTTACGTCATTGAAATTGTAATGTTCTTGATTTCCCTATAAGTATCATGTGAATTTAAAAAAACATATTTCTTTACAACGGACAAATTTGGCAATCATAAATGCTCGGCCTCTATCCAGGCCAGAAAGCAAATTGTTGGCCGGCTTCTGCTCCACCCAAAAATTGTATCAGATGAATAATGGCGTGACGCCATAATTAGATCAGCCAGTCAGACCACGCCACGGCACAAGGAGTGTTCCCCATATCATTGAGGGAATTCCACATAATCTTGAACAAATTTAATATAATTGGTCCACGCCAGCAATGCATTTGACCAACTCATGAAGTAGCGTGCTCTGATTGGCTAACCTACTTATAACGACTTATAACGTCAGGTAATGAGTCATTTGATTCTATTTTTAGGTGACAGAGGCTGCCCAACCTGTAAGATTAACAACTTAGGGTTTGCTGATGACGTCGACTTAGACTTATTGTCTTCTAATGAAAATAAGCTGAACGAACTCACTAAGAGATAATTATCAAAGATTGCAGATAGGTTCCGAATAGAGAATAACAGCTGAAGGTGCAGAGTTTTGGACCAGAAGTGTTTTGGACCATGGCTAAGCTTGTTACACTGTGGAAATCAAAAAGAAACCCAATGAAGGGAAAGTTGGGAAGACATGAAAGCACACAAACAATGACTGTGATAAGTATGACTAGATTACAAAGGTCATAGTAATTCTTTTTCGAAAATAAATGTGTCATTTTTCAAAATAGTCTTTGTGGTCCAACGATTATCCAACTTTCTATCCCTTCCTCGAACCAACATTTTCAGTATCTGTACAATACCTTTTGTATATACAGTAGTGTAGATCGAATTTATCGTTGAACTTCAAATTTAGTGCCTCATAAGTGGAAGTCGCTGTGGGTGAGACACGAGGTGCGAAGACGAACTTCTATTGCCGAGTTTCAGATATCTAGTTAGCTTTCTCAACATTCGCCTCACTAAATTTACTAGCCCTTGCTAATCATTAAAACAAAATCAGATTCTTTTGGCTGTAGTTTCAAATGTTGAGTAGTAGTATTTATTGATTTTAACCGATCTATCCCGAGTGCAGTTCGTTTGAAGCCTAATGAAGGAGTGCAGAAAATGTTAACGTCTCTTCTTCGCGTTCCCCCATTTCTCCCCCATAAGGCTATATAACACCACAGTGCATCTCTACTCCCCAACTAATCACCAATCATTGTTTCGATTGTTTCACAGGAGGGAAATCAATACACGATCCGAACTATAGCCTATATGGATGTGTTCAGACTTCTCCAACAAACCTGTGTCCTTTTCTAGATATAATAGCAAGTAGAAACAATTTCAATAGATAAACAACTACTAATTACAGAACGTCTGTCGCATTATTTTAAAACACAATTAAAAACAAAGAGAAATTTTTCCATACAGCGAGTTTCGGTGTTTAATTAAACTATTGTCCGGATACGCAGAACGGACAACATAATGAAAACGTCAGTTTAATGGCATTCGCTTTTCAATTCAAATCTGCGTTTCCGCGCGTGAGACGTTCTACATATGTCTATTCCAGCTTAGTATTCTCTCACTACACACTTACACATATCTTGCTACTGTTAATGTTTGTTTTCGAGTATATTGTCTGTAGATCCCAGTTATGTACGTTCGGTTCGATACGCCTCCGAAACTGGGAATTTCCACATACACGCAGACGCAGGCGTACTTAAGCATACATTCACGATTAATTTCGCGCGTAATTTAAAGTAATGGGAAATCAATAAAAATGAGAAACCTTCTGTTTGAAATTAGTGACTGATAAAAAGTTCCGCAACTGCAATATATATTTTAGATAAACGTTTTTCACGAAATTGTAACTTTTTTCCATGAAAAATATAAGAAAAATGGCATGTGCAATGCAAAATTATTAAATTAAATCGTTTCTCAATAAAAGTATTTGCATATAATATCTATAAATTCTGCAAACCGCTCTCGTTTAGACAACATATTGTCCTCTTTTGTGACATATAATATGGTTGGGAAATATTCACTATTGTTTTTGCGAGTGCGCAATTTGTAGTTTCTTTCTTATACGTATTTGGGATAGAAAGTCAACCGGTGTGCCTATGTCGCTGGTTTTACACTGCTCTCTATAAAGTGTATAATTTTTAGCCAGATAGCTACATGTAATGTCGTTTCTTGAGTTTTCGTCGAATAGAGCATGTCCCTAGATTGTGAATAATACCAAATAGTGCCAGACACGCTGCGCAATATTTAAAAATTTAATGTTGCGATTAGTAATGAAATGCCACATAAAATATATTGGCAAAATTAAAACGCCTCCCAAAATTCATAGGACACCCGCTACTTCTACATATTCAGGATATATACTATATAATGACGATTTGAGTTCCCTTCTTTTCAGACTTTGGTTTGCTACTCGAATGTGTGGATGATTCTATCGGTCTTTGTGTGTCGGGAGAAAAGGTGTCATAAAATAGCATGATTATCTTTCAAATGATTCCACTTACTGACCGGGTGAGTTCGTGACTGGGATCAACATGTCACACTGCCCACATATTAGGTCTTGTGTTGTGTTTGCAACAAGAAGGATCACCTTGAGATCATGAGTTGGTTTGAGATGTATGCCGGTATACCAGCTTCGAAAGAATTTGCAGCATTATTTGCAATTAACTTAATTATAAAACATATTGCAGAATTCCAGAACAAGAATCAAGAATCAATAATTTTCAAATTTTTGATTGATTTGTTGCCTAATAAAGTTACAAGCAAACTTGGATAATCATTTACTTTGAAATCATAAAGAAATTAAAATCAGCTAAGAAACGACATAACGCACTGCTAGGCTTAAAAACAACTGCGCGCGAACGCGACTGCGCACAGCGCACTACCCGTGATTCAAATAACGGTGCACGAATGTTTCAGCCCCGCGCCAATGAAACACATTCGAATTGACACATTTATTGGAAGTGACATTTCTTTGGTTACATTACCAGATAGCGGAAGCGTTTAATAGAATAACACAAATATCCATTTGCATAATTTTCAGCAGCCTTGCCTGAAATCTGCTCGATTTGGACCAGGAAGTTACTTTAGGAACATCCTGCATATTTCATCTTAGAATATACAGTATTTATTCTATCCCTAGCTAGTGCGGAAGCATGCAGAATTTTGCATACGGTAGATGGTGCATTTAGCTACTAGGATTGTTGTCCATCCTACTGCACCCACCGGAGGAGAGGAAAAACGGGAAACAATTGAACAAATTTAGACTCGGGAAAGAGATAGAAGAGACCTGTGTGCACCGCGGCATTATTCTTAGACGTGTTTCCCAATTGCCACAAAATATCTGTTTGTCACGCCACCTCCCAGTCTCTATGCCATATATACAGTAGGTAGCGACCATACATCAAATATTCACAACAGGAAGGCGAGCTTGGCGGGGACGCGTGGAACCCGATAAGGCAAACTAATTAAACAGAAAAGACTAATTACGACCTCGGTGATAGAAAACTGGCTAGCAAGAAAAAAAACGACAAATTCATTGCAATAGAACATTATTGACAAATTATACATTTTCCGAAAACACATACTGCCTCATCTGAAACTCCCCATGCGAGTCAAGTTAATTTTAATCAAAACACTAATCATCCACCCTTCCTGATATTTCTTTCAATTTTACAGAAGAACATACCACGGCTTAACGGCAATAGCCTTTTTCTTTATTGCGATAAAGAGGAATTTGTAAGTTCAAAAGAAAGAAAATGGAACAAAAAGTAACACATCACAGGAAAATTAGCAATTCTGAACTAATTGTAATATTAATGTTGTGGATAATTAGATTGGTACAACTATTGATGTTTTTAAAAAATTCCCATTTCTGGACAGAACATTAAATTATTTATCTCATGCATGCATGGCGACATTATAACGTATCCAATTCGTGTGACGCTAGTATACTGTATATGCTGTAGAACCAACATTTGAAAATTGTTACAGACGTTCTGAGAAACAACTATAGGCTGTATAATATCAGATTTATGCAAGACCGAGAAAAAAGTTGCAAAACGAAATGGTCTCTTTGACAAAAGGCTCTTCCCCAACATCTTTTTTAGATCAAATATCTTGTAAACCTCAATATAGCTCGCATATTTTACTTGAATATAAAAGCTATTTCTCTATAGAATAATCTCCTATATAATTTAAATTATATTAAAGAAAGAATCTATTAAAAGTAAATATTAAAAACGATTTTATTTCAAATTACTAACCGCGCGTGAAGAATGAGGATTTATGTTTAATTTTATACACTTTTGTAAGCCTCTGGCATCCTTTTGGTGAGAGAGTGCTTATTTGTACTTTATTTATTTTAAGGCGCCAAAGTTAAGGTGCCTGTATTCGTCGTATATTTGTGCATTTTAATGTTTTTTACTATTAAAATCTCACTAATGTAATGAATTTTATTAATATTATTCTCATCCAACTGCGGCTGCTTTGGGAATTTGTCCTGAACCAAATAATTTCCGTCGTCTGCATATGTAAAGTCTTCAAAAACTACTTGTAAGATTTCAATTACTTCAAATCCTTCACAAATTCCAAATAACAACGGCAGTTTTCTATATTGTAAATAATTTAGTAAATGGAGTTTTTTCAAAGAAAGCACGCACGACATTGTTCCCTCGTGTCACACAAATCATCACGTAAGGTGAAGCATATGTACGTATATTTCCTCCCATATGAAGATAGGAGGCTGAAATAGGTGGTCTTCGACAGTGGTGTGTATTTTCCTCTTCAATCCCATGCTATATATAGCTTCTACACCGTTGCCGGACTGAATTAATTCAGAGTCTTAAAACTAACTAATTTAAGATATTCCGAGGATGGTTGGCAAATTAGTATATGTTAGAATTATTTAAATAATCGGTTAACACTTTTTAATTAAAGTTGAGTTAAAGTACGACTGATTACGCTGACAGTAAAGGCTAATTATTTTTTTAATGAACGATAGGCATATGGTAACATACTGTATAGCCACGAAAGGGAAACTTGAAACTCGTTGGCTAAATCTCCTGGGTAGAGAACAAATTTTCCGGCAAGTGATGATGAAACTGTTTATCATACAATCTTATAATTTTTCTTCATATTGACTACCTAACCATTTCCTTTTCAGCCACGGATTTATCATCTTCACGAGCATCAATCTGGCTGCTTGAAATATCGAGAGAGTGTTTACGTTTCTTCGTTAGCCTGCTTTATGTATGCATCTGATAGCATAGTCAGTCTTCTTTCGTTCGTAGAAAAAATTCACCTCAGATGTGACAAATATTTAAACATTATAAATAAATTTAAAGTGTACTGTTCGCGGGCGCAGTCTGACTAGAGATTGCCTGGTGTATTTGTGCTTTAATTTAAATTTTCATTACTACGATCTCATATATTAATCATTCCGCCTACGCACTTATGACTTCTTAGTATTGACCAGAGCACTGAGAGAGCGCATGCACAGCGTTAGCAGCCAATAAAATGCGCTGGGCGTCAGCAGCGAATAAGATGTCACTGTATAGTTAGTTGCAATGCAGATGTTTTCTTTCCGTATAGTACCTATAAACATTCTCAGGTATCGACATTGTTGTCTGACTAACAATAGCAGCATATGCTGTTTATCGAGAGTACATGATACGATGATAGTACCCAATACAATCAGGATTTCGGATTTTTTGCGTTAACAGTCAAATAACCTATATTTGGTCGTTCGCATTATTTATATGTAAAAAGTAGGATGAGCTAGACAGCTACCAAACAATTACTCAGAATAAACCATGTACTTGGTGCTCATAGTTCCAGAGAAAAGCGGAAAAAATTTCGATAGATCATATCTCGAACCACATTTTATGAATTTCAATTTCATTATTTTTATTTGAAATTAGAATTTAAAATGTACAGATTTAAAAAGATATATAGAAAGCATATGCCATTATTGTTTTAATTGATTCTCGGTCCATTCCGAAGCACTTGTATTAACTGTCTTAATCAATCTTTGTTTTTTATATCAATTTTATTTAGATTAAATTTTCTTAGATTTTCAAGTTGACAAGCCCCCAGAGAAATAGTTCTACTTTTTAGAAAAAGCCTAATTCCACTACAGAAGATATATCCTGAGACCTGAGTAATTCCTCAGGCTATATAGAATAAAACAGTTTTTCCATGTTTCCATGACTTAAACGAAGAAAGAAAGTATGGTGTTCAGAACAGCTGCCAACAAAACATCTTGTATATTTTTCGGAAGCATTGTCAACAAAATTTGCCGAGTATATAAGAAACAAAATGGCATGGGAATCTCCAAATAATATATTGCGTGACGCAACATCAGGCGATAGACAATGATATCAACATTTCAAGCCCGCAATTCAAACTATTAATACGTCAGTGTGATGCCATAACAGACTTCTATATTTGAATAGAAGTCTGTGGATGTCAGCCAATTAAAACACATTACAGTGAATCAATAGTTCCGTACGCGTTCTATGAAAAAATTGAACTCGTGTCTCTGCAATCAAAAGTCCTGTAAAAATAAAGTCTATTTATTCCAATTACTTGAAATTGAGGAAGAAAAAAGTTTGAAAAAAATATATACTGGCCATAGGGCGCTACACAGACAATATGGCCATGAGATGTAGCTCGTCATATTGACCAAATAAGATCTCTGACGTTTTATTCAACTGCTATTAAAAATGTTTTTTAATTGCAATTTGACAATGGTAATTAAATTGAACAATATATATTGAGTGCAGAGCTTTAATTAAAATAAAAACACATGGGAAAGAAAAAACTAGACAGACCTGAATGAACCAAACCTAGTGCACACAATTCTAAAAAAATATCGACGTATAAAGGGAACTCTACATATAACTTACTTAATTCGCATTTTAACCAAACCGGATGTACCCTAGCCCTTGGTCTTCAGCAGATCAATTTGTACTACTACTGCAAGAGAAGCTAAACAGTGGACGTCGGGGAACATCCTCGTGTAAATTTAGAATAACTTTCATTTCTGGGTACTGCGGATGTTTTTGAAAATATAAGAATATCTTTTGAATAGACAAATTTCAATGCTTGACATATCTTTTCCGTTCCGTGCACATGAGACATTATCACGAAGATAAAACATGAGAAATTCAATCATAAAACGCGTTAAACCTCGTCATTCTACACTGCAAATAAAACACGTAATTCTACGACTAATCAGCCGTGCAACAAATGACGTCAACATAGCGGTAAAAAATACGACGGATCAGCCGTATATTTTCCAAGATATTTTATTAAAACCCCGTCCCGGCCGTATTAATGAAAATAAGCATTTTTTGATGAAATCCGAAAGCAAATCAACAGCCAATTGAGACTGAGCTACTCGCATAGAGTTTTTTGCTATCGGACGGTTACTCCCATATTGCTGTGTCTACTGTATGTACTGAAAGGTACCTCTGTGTCTCTATCCAATTTGATCCACGTTATGTTTAACTAACTCACTTATAGCAAAGCTTATACATCCAGCTGCTCACTTTTGCTAAAAAATGGCAGCCAATCCAGTGCGGAAGAAATCGACGACTGGAGAATGAACAATTTGTTTATTACGTTGATAAATGAAAAAATTATGTTATAATAGAAAAAAGTCAAACACCAAGTGTCAAAATGCTCTCAATTCATTAAAAGAAGACGGCTGAAATAAATCAGGGAAAAACAATAGACGAAAAATAATATGAAACAGACGGGGCAATAAACCCATTTAACTCTGTGTGGGCAAAGGATAATCCAACAGTTTAAATAGCAACTGACGTTTGATAGCAAGGATCAACTAGATAACGTAGTATATTATTTCCATTCGCAGCAGAGGTGAAAAGCGGCCAGCATGTGTTTAATTGATTTCAGGCAGAAATTCACGTGCAAGTCATTCAACATTGTCTCTGGTAAATCTAAATAATTGCTTATATACTCTGATAGAAAGTGCAATACAATCAAATAGCTCCTTTTAATCCTTTAGATCTTCCGCTTGCTAATCAGTGAAACATTATTAAAATTGGATTAACAATTATGTGTAAGCTAGTCGCAGCGATTTTGGAAAACTGACAGCAATTGCTAAGACCTACTTGTTTTTATTTATACATTTTTAGGCAATTCCATATCGGACTAGCATTTCCTTATTTTCTGCAACTTTTTCCTCATTTTATTTATAAAGATTAATCAATTCCTTAGTAAATGATAGGCAAAGGCAATTGCTTTTTTCATTAATATGACCCAAATCTATTCATTGTTCTGCACAGACAGCTTTGCCTTTACCATTAAATATTGTAGGAAACCGGATTGGGATTTAGCCTACTGCAATTAATAGATACACGTAAATAGATACAGTATATAGATAAGGCATGGATGGAGTTTACAGGAATTAATTCACGCAGAGACAAACTCACCCAGTCACAACGACGACGAAGTCCATGATATTCCAGATGTTTCGCAGATAAGCACCTCGGTGTAGCACAAATCCCAAAGCGACCACTTTGAGCAATGCCTCCACGCAGAAGATACCCAGAAAGTACTTTTCAGTGACTTCCTGAAAAAATACAGAAGAAGTATAGGGATGGGAAGAAAAGTGTATAGGGTTGGAAACTATAAAATATATTTTTTGCTAAAAATGTTCTTTCCATGCGGATAGTTGAGACTCACCCATGATGGTGTTCCCCAGGGTGCAATAATTTGCCGCTACCCTTTTACATAAAGATCAATGACCTAGGCGACAGCATATGTTTACCATGTATTGTCAATAAAGTTGAGGTCGGAGAAACTTGAAAGTCATGCATATATGTGCCTAACAAACATTCTGATGTCACCTGACCTGAAGTTCAGATGTGCCATACAGGTAATCTGTCCATGGGTGAACAAGAGCGCAAACATTTCTACTTTAAACAATATAACAATATAAAAACCGTACAAATTGAAATACATAACGAATGTATAAAGCTTCTCATTGAACGAAAGATCCTCCTAAGTGACGTTTATTCCATTTTTGAGATAAGCAGTAAATATAGCACTATGCACTTTGGTGGATTGTTGGTTTTAGAGGTTAAAGACATTCATTCACCAACACCAATGCATATTTGCGTTCGAACCTTGGAGGTGAAATCATTTTCTTTAAATATTGGAACCCTTTGAAAACTATATACTGAATCTATAAAACAATTATTTATACCTTCGTATAATTAATTGCAGAAGAACATTTTGGTATGTTGTGTTGTACCAGACAGACGAAAAAACTTCGTAAAATCGAGCTGATTAATAAATCAATCAATCAAAGTCCCATGTCAGATTTTGACATGCCTTTCCTACACTCTTCTCACGATTTCCACCGGATCCACTCCATAAAGTTGCCCAAATGGCCCCCAAGACGTTTTGTCTAACTGCAGCGCGACGCCCTTTATTTTCCCACACATCGTCTGCACCTCCCACCCACCTTTCCTCAACATGCTCAAAAACTCTGACCTGCCGGAAAAAATTATAAGACGATATTATTAATTATTATGCACAGTTGGGTATCATGTCGCATTATGTCTTGTGTGACAGTTTCATTTCTTCATATAGTCATATGTTGATAGATAAACGCTTTCTGCTTTCAGTTTCATTATAGATTTCGCCAAATTATTTTTGAGTTTGTTTAAAATATGTCCTACAAAACTGAAAACAAATTGCCAAAGTATTTTGCAATAATGCTCCATAGATACTCCGTCCTGATTAGAACTCATCAGGTGTACGCAAAAAAAGACGAACCCGGCTTGACTTATTACTGACAAGAGCGCCGGAAAATAGTTTCACCACAGCGTATTAATGGCATAGCGTCATCACATGCAATGAATGCCAACGTCGTCATTTGCAGATAAAATTAGCCAGAACTAATAAATGCAAATACCTTTTCCTTAGGCGAGGGGGCTGGCTGTAGATCATGGTGAGTCCCAATTAGGACGAAACTAGTCGTGTACTAGAGTCGTACCGGCAAATTTTGGATCCACAGCCAGCCCCCTCGCCAGGACGAGGGGATTGCTTTGCGAATAGAATCGACTATGACGTGAATGCGTTTGGGTGCAATGCGTGCACACACCTGATCAAATTGGACAGCGACGGTGTGCTGTAGTGGTGTGATAGGTAGGGAAAAGGGGAGGGAGTGTTCGGAGGGGCAGTGGCGTTGGTCCAGAGTATACTTTGCACCTACTACTTCCAACTCAAACAAACTTGCTAAGATATAATTGCAAAATCAGGCAACTTTTCGATTAGTAAAATATGCAATAAGGTTATAGCTTTTTGTGTTAATATATAATTCCTTAGCCTTAAAATCCTTACAAGAGTAATTATGTACGATTTTGAAGTTATTTATTTGAAAATTGTATTTTTTTACTTTTTTACATTGTAAACGTTCCGGGGTCCGGACGATATTTTAGAGTTTGTTTTATACGTACTGCCTTATTTGTTTAAAGCAATATTGTTGTCTTGTACCAGGCGCTAATTTTAAATTTTCATGTGTGCAAATCGGCAAAACGTAAATTTTAAACAAAATTATTGAACGTTTGACTATGGAATTACTATTTTACATAATTTTAAACACAAAATGCTCACCAGCATTGGCAAAAGTGCGATAATCTCACTCCAAGTCTCCAGCAGAGAGAAGTGTACCGAACCTTTTTACACAAATATTGCTCCCATTCTCCAGCTATTTTGACCCTGTTGGGTCTGGGTTCTTGCGAGCGCTCATTCAGCTCAATGCGACTGCTTAAATCATGGTCCTGATCGAGGATGAAAACCAACATCTTCCATTGATATACATACATCCATCGACATAATACTATGGTGAAAAACATTGATCCCATTCAAATTCTTAAGAAACGCGATACTATAGTAGGAACCATAAAATTGCAGTTCGTTCGAATGAGTAACTTTTGATGAACTTTTGTTGGATTAATTTGTATAAATGATTTTTTAAAACAAATGCTTACGTTTTATGGCAAATATACTTGTATATTCGAGTTAAATGTTTTCTAGTATTCCACTAAAGACTTTCTATAAATGTTTTGTTGCATGAATACACTTCAATCAACAGCATTATGAATAACAATACTGCGCCACGATTTTAAAAAAGGCTATTTTTATTTCTCCGTGCCTAATTATCTGAATGTTCCAAGGAAAGCGTGTTGTTAGCTGAAACAATTGGTCAGTCTGACAAAGCAGTGTCTTCCAAATAGATGCCACAGACATTTATTTTGAAATGCAGCGGGGAAAACCAGGTTATTCAGGAAAATTAAATTCTCTCCATTTTCCTCGCTAAACTACCTATGAAGTAATACCGAATCTGAACTCGTAGTGTTAGCACAGTTATTTGTTTTAAATATTTTGGAGTAGGGTCGTATTTATCTACTACATAGCAAACAAAACATTCTCGCGCACTTGATTAAAATCTATATTCCTTTTTCATTTACTCCTCACCCTTCTTTTGTTTGTTTTCTTTTTGGGAAAATAAGTTTTAGACTACAGTTTCCCATTTGAAATGTTTCCTTGGCAAACCCTCCCCCCCCCCACAACCAACACTCGACGTTTGTGTTTATACAGTTGCTCGTTTTGTGTTACTGTGGACAAAATACAGAGCCCAGTGAGAGTTGGTCGCTAGACAAAGAAAATCAAGTTAATTACAATTTGCAATCATTGGGTTAAAAAATGAGACAGTTCGACGACGGCAGTTTGTCAACACAACACCAAGTGGAAAAATCAATAAGGATGTGTGCTGGTGTTGTTCCCTTATGGAGAGCGGAGGGGACGAAATTACATTCTGTGATCTGCGGTTGAATTGTTTCTATCGAAAAAAATAGAATAGGAGACATTTGGATCCCCTTCCATTCCGACCTATACCAGTTGTAAGTGCACTCAACAGTCATTGAGTATTGCACCACGGGTACCGTCCTCTAAATCTCACAGAAATTATTATATTTCTTACACAGGTGCTCGCTTTGTGTTTATGTCCAACTGCCATCGGGGCTGAATGCGGCGAATTACTTCGGCGCGAAAGTTTACACAACAGCCCCGAATTACTGCAAGTAAGGGGATTCACAGTGATGTCGGGAAGAGAATGGGAGGCCGGGCGTCTCTCGATGACGCTGACACATACCAGCTAGATCGTAGAGAGAGACAGGGGCATAGAAGCAGGTCCGGCTATTACTAAACCAATAGTTTATAGTTGGGCACAAATTAGACATAGTCGTATATATGTTTTTATTACCATTTTGGAGAGAGACCAGGGGCGTAGCAGCAGGTCTGGAAATTTATAGATAGACGCAAATTAGACATAGTCGTATATATGTTTTTATTACTATTTTGGAGAGTGACCAGGGGCGTAGCAGCAGGTCTGGAAATTTATAGATAGACGCAAATTAGACATAGTCGTATATATATGTTTTTATTACCATTTTGGAGAGAGTCCAGGGGTGGAGCAGCAGGTCCGGTCATTACCGGATCAATAATTGAGGAGTGGCGCAAATTAGACATAGTCGTATGTATTTTATTACTATTTTGGAGAGAGACCAGGGGCATAGGATCAGGTCCGGCCATTACCGGACCAATAATTGAGAAGTGGCGCAAATTAGACATAGTCGTATTTATTTTATTACTATTTTGGAGAGTGACCAGGGGTGCAGCAGCAGGTCCGGTCATTACCGGATCAATAATTGAGAAGTGGCGCAAATTAGACATAGTCGTATTTATTTTATTACTATTTTGGAGAGAGACCAGGGGCGTAGGATCAGGTCCGGCCTTTACCGGACCAATAATTGAGAAGTGGCACAAATTAGACATAGTCGTATGTATTTTTATTTCTATTTTGGAGAGAGACCAGCGGCATAGGAGCAGGTCCGGCCATTACCGGACCAATAATTTAGAAGTTTGCGCAAATTAGATTCAGTCGTATATACTGTATATTTTTATTACTATTTTGGAGAGAGACCAGTGGAGTATGAAGCCATTCAACGTTGGTCTGGCAAAAATTATAAAATTTGCGCCCCCCTAACATTAAAATGTTCGATATCATATCACTTTTTAGGCATACATTTATTTAATTAACAATGTTTCATGCCTATAACAGTTGTAATTTGGATGAATACGTAATAGCAATTTAGGATATTTCATACAAGGGAAATCATATACTTCTTAACTCATTGGCATATTGCTATACTAATGGATGCATGTTAGTCACAATCAAATTTGCAAAATAATTTAAGAAGACGATGATCGTTTTCTTCAATAAACCTTTTGACTAGGAAATGCAATTCCCCAGTAAACACGATTTGAACTTACCAGATTTCAAACTTCGCAGATACCGAAAAGCACAAAAATCCAAGGCCACGTCGGCATATTGTTCAACGAGGGGAGAATTTGACAGCTATTCGGCAGCTATAGGTATATATGAATTACAGAATTTTACGTAGAAGTCCATTCTTGCCCCGGTTTTAGTGACTCAACTGTTGCCGTTTCAAAATTGTAATAAATATATTACACAGCTATATGTCTAATTTGCGCCCCCTCTAAATTATTTGTTCGGACCTGCTCCTCTTACGCCCTTGAAAGCGGTGTCACAAAAGATATATAACATTAACATAATTTCGCTAATCATTTGAAACCAGAATTTTATTCAGACAGCTTTTCTAGAAATGACGTATAAGTAGAATCGGCAACAGGAAAGGAGGGACTCAAATTTTATAATTTTGCCAAAACAATGTTAAATAGCTTCCGACGGCCCTGAGGGAGGCATACTTACCAAACTTACATAATCAGACCGAAATTAAATCGCGTAGCCAATAAGAAGGACTGATCAGGTTCCAGATTTTCACTAATTCATCGTGCATTCTATTTCTAATGTAGCCGCACTTTACATGCTACAAAACTAGACAACCAAACACTTCCTCTTGGACCCCTTGACGCACGAATCGAAAATTTAAACTCGGTTGTAGTTAGTTGTGTTCAATTTCCCTTTCCATTGTGATTCACATATAAAATATGAAATCATTCTCCTACTCATTTCATGAATATAGCTCTGTAACGTACAGTAAATGCAAACTGGGATAATGAAATTAAATGGCGAATCTGTATCACTGAGACAGCATGCATACAAGAACGGTTGATAAAGTACTATGTCTGGTTCGAATTGCTGTATGACTGACTCTAAGAGCTGAACCATCGGCAAGTTAATGGAGGCCGACCGGCTGCATATGCCTAAAGTTCCTATCCAGACCGATGAAGGTCTTGTGGGGGGACATTGGTGTCAATAGGAAAGTGGTAAGCCGTACTAGTACACGCAAACAGTTCAGTTTCGTTGGCTAAGACGAACTGAGAAAATAACATCTGGAAAAAGTGGCATCAAGGGGTAGCAGTGGGGGGAAATATGTGCTAGACTTTACTGGATGGGCTAGAAAGAGTAACCAGCGTGAGACCACTAGAGTTTATCCTGTTGCTAAAAGATAAAAGAGAGAAGGACGCTATGCCTGCCGCCTACACCTTCAGCTATTCCAGAACTATTTCAGAAGTGTCATCTCTTTGGTCCTCCGCTCGTTCTCACTTGATTTACCCTATCAGTATATATACTTCCAGATCTGACTCAATATGGAGGACAGCTTTTCCTATAGCCTACACTGTGTCTGTTTATAGTATGAACCATAGCTGTAGCATTCAGTGAAATCTCTCCTGTCTGATCTTTTACATCGTAAACCTTTTACAGACACCAGCTGTCTTCTGTCTATTGATTTTTTGTTATTATAGTGCCCTGAAAGTCAATAGGCAAGCGGTACGAGCCACTATAAAACATTGGAACATTTAATGCAACCGGTTTTGCTTATATGTAACACAAGCATTGACAAGCAGTTTTAAAAGTGACGAATAAACTAACACAAAGTTAACCAACCAAATCGCCAGACATAAAATGATGAAATTGAGATTCCAAAGAAACTGAAATAGGGAAAATAAACAAGGAGAATCAAACTTATAGCAAACACATGCATTGGCAGCGGGTTTCCACCATTCCACAGTCATTCTCAAGCTACATGTTTAAAAACGCGTGTTCAAATGCATTAGACAAAACACAATAATGCCAGAAAAAACTAATAACGATGTCTATATTTTCCGAAAGTGTTCTCCTAACAGTAAGTGACTTGAGAATGACTGTGGAACGGTGGAAAACGGTTGCCAATGCATGTTTGGTCTCAGTTTGGCTCTCCTTGTTTATTTACCATATTTGTTTTCCTAATGCCGTTTCGTTACCTGTACATTAACCCTATCCTACCCGGGCTAAAAGACGCACTCAGAAACCGGGGGGGGGGGGGGCGAATCGGCCCGGGCCTTATATTTCGCTCCCCGGTTTAGATA
>JAUYWV010061005.1:0-15911 GCA_032274565.1 Nematoplana nigrocapitula | reverse complement strand
ATGTCGATTTCTCTTTCCTGGATAAGCTGAGACAACTCAGCCATGCCAGTTCGGATACCATCGGCATTCCACTGAAGTACACGGAGTGAGGGCCTCCTTGCGAAGGCCCCCCTCCTCTCGGCCACTCGAAGTGTGTTGGGTGGAATGGTACTGCCAAGTTGAGAGTTCCTGACACAGATAGCTGTGTCGGCCCTGCCGCTCGCGTTTGAGCTAGCTAGGTCAGAACACTGCAACTGCGACCCGCAACTTCTTCAGTAGGACACCTCAATGTTGTTCGGGCGCATTCCTCAAGTCGTCCGATGTCCCCTTCACGCGTCTGTATGGGTCGGGCACGTGATGATGAGGTGGGGACAGGCCTTCTTCACGATGAGGTAAACCCCGGTTCACAATGCTCTGTAAACACAGGCCTGTGCAACCTAAATCACACAGATGTGTGCCTGTGTTTACAAGTATGTTTACATGTGCAAATTTGTTTTCTAAAAATAGCACCCAGACGCACACGCCTGTGTAAAAAAGAGAGTTCACTTTTACCCAACTAGCTCTGTGTACATAGGGTGCTTCTTGTTTTGATTGGTCGCCGTCGCTAGAATCTTCATTAATTTTAATTCTGGAGAAGCCACTGTAACTGCTGTAGCTGCAAAACAGTTGATGTCCTGACCATTCCGGAGCAAAATACAAGCCTGTGTTTACAGAGCATTGTGAACCGGGTATGACTCCACGATGGGAATGGCCGGTGCGCAATTAGGACATGATGATTTGGTGATTGGTTCACTCTCTCATTCACTCGCTCTCCCTCTTTCAAACACAGTCTCTCTCCCTCTTTCTCACACTCACTCTCCTCTCTCTCTCGCTCGCTCGCTCGCTCACACCCTATATATTTCACTCTCACTGTCGTTCTCGTTCTCTCACACACTCTCTCGTTCTCGTTCTCTCACACTTACTCGCTCTCTCTCTCTCTCTCTATGTGCACTCTAAATCTACTTCATCATCATGACACCAACTCTCCTCTTTCCGAAAATGGCAACGATGCCTTCTGTTTCACTCGCCATGTCTCCCAAGTCTCTTCCACAACACCCTCACCACCGCTACGATCGCCATAGACCAAAGGACATTTTGGCTCTGTGGTAAGAATGCAAGCAACCTGTAATGTGCTGTACGGCCCGTCGTCGCCTAATTGTCGACAACAGGCGCATTAGTACAAATATTTCACGCTTGACGGTCTCTACGACCACACAGAATACAACAGAACACAACGAAACCTGGCGATAGTGGCTGGCTGGTGGAATGCGAGTGCAAACGAAGCGGTTCACAGCACACAAGATGGCTTCCATTGTTTCTGATGGTGCCACAACTTAACTGCTATAGAGACAAGAGGCGATCTATCAACTGACAGAGAAGACGGCGAAGAATTCATCATCACCAAGAAACAAAAATACTTTCTCTACGTCGAACAAGTAAGTAAGATTAGGTACGGTCGGGTGATTCACTCTTCCTCTGACTGTTAACTGGTACACAAATACCACCCAGCCATGCACGAACCGGGTAACAAAATAATTGATCGACTCATAAAGCAACACATTTACTTTGCCGAATTGGAATAAACTGCAGATAGTCGCTACACGACACTCTCCCAACAAAACCAACAAAGACATAATTATGGACATAATGATGTGAGACAGGAGAAGTGAGGAGCGGTAACATGTTAACTGTCTGTGACACCCAATGTCTTCCCAACCTAATTTACTCCACGTATTCATTAATGTTAATTGAAAGCATAGTTAAAATAAAAAACCATGCCAGAGTGTAAGAGAAATCATGTTCCTAACGGCTGTACCACTCCAATATTCATGTAAAGTTTTGAGTTAAACAGCAGGTAGACAGTCATTAGAAGACGATAGCAGAAACTCTATGTAATTCAAAGGGAAGGACAGCAGTTAGTCGATGCACTATCATTCCTTGTTCTTGTTGCTGTTGTTCTTGTTGTAATTTCCGATGGACGGGACGCATCAACGCCCCGACCTCTTGGAGGAAATAGAGAGAGATCAGTGAGCGAAAAAAGAAAAAGAGGGGAGAGAGAGTGAGGGGAGAGAGAAAATGAAAGGAAGAAAAGCACTAGGAGCTCCTTTGGAATACAACACTTTGCCTAACGCAGCAGGACATCCCCGCCACGAGAAGGCGCCTGCCTGCCACCCTGATCTGTGCTTATGTTAACTTATCGTCTCTTGATATCTTGATGTCCATTTGCTTGTTAAGGGACTTAACTGACTGTCTTTTGGATTAAATAATAATAAATAAACTTTTTATTTGCCACCTGGGTTCAAACCAACAAAAAACAGTTTTACAAAAAAATAAAAAAAGGTAATTTGTTCGGTCAGGCTAACGGACACTATTATTATTATTATTATTATTATTCTTATTATTCTTATTATTCTTTTGGTAGTCTTCCTCCTATAGGAGGAAAATGGACCACGTCTCAACTATTGTGAGAAATCATTCTCGGCTATGTTTCTAAAACAATGTACCGACTCATCGTGCTTTGGATTTTAAACAAAAATAATACTTCACAAGGTATAGAAAAACGTGTTCATATGGACGGAACTTCAAAGAAATTATCTTCAGAAGGCCCTAAAACCCCTACTGCGGATTACCGAATGGAAGTCTACAGCCCCAAAATGCATCTCGTATCTATCGATTTTTACACTAAAATAGTCAACTTTTCGTACGGTAAGTGAGTCGTAGATGCCAATTTAACTGACTGAGCGATCTGATCAGCTGTTTGAACATAAGCGTATAGGCATTAATTGCAACCATGACTTGCATAAACTACAGGCTGTGAAACATTCAGAAACTACAAGTAAAACACAAGTGTCGGCACTATTGTTACCAAATCGCTCTATACACTTGCTGATCGGATTTCCAAAGATACTGATTGGCTGCAGCTTATCAGTTGTGACATCTAATCCGATTTCAATTTTCGCTGATTGGTTGTTACTGGGAAAATCAATATGTCAAAAACAAAACAATTCGATAGCATTGGAAACAGTGGAGAAATGCACACCTGTCTGGAAGACTGTACCCGGCGCACCGACTTCGACGCCTGCCTCGTCCGCTGGAATTCGGTCAGGACGTTCGCCCATCGACTGATCTCATCGCGTGTGTCAGCCCGAATGAAGCGAAGCCTGGGTGGGCCTTCGGTGCCGCCGACTTCCGCGTTGTCCGTGGGGAAACTGAGGGACAGCGAATGCGGTTGACCGGTCAGCTGATCAGCGGGGGCTACCTCTGAACACTGGTTGAAGTCGAGGCACTCCTGCGGTTCCCCGGTCATCTGTATATAAAAATATCAACAGACGGTTGAAAACTCGATCAAACACGCGTAAAAGCAAAAGTCCGTCAGTTCTCCAGTACATACTGTCACTCATAGGGCAATTAACAAGCTGGGCTTCACACAACTAATTTTCCGTAAATTATTTGAACCTTTCACTTCCTCAGTAAAGAGTGCTTGCTCGCTTGCTCCTTCTGCGACAACCCCTTGTGACACATGAGGGGCCTCCTAGGCTGGGTTGGGACTGTTAGTCGCTTGGGTGGGTGAGTGTATTGTGCTTCTCTGTGTCCCACCTCGCACCTTCTGATGTTTCATCCTTTCTTTGTACTACTATGAGTAGTGTAAAATTATGCATTAATAAAAATGTAAACTTTATCTGAATTGACAGCTTAAGAACATAGAACACCTAATCAACAAGGACCTGTATGTCGACTGATGCGTCCTCGTCTCCCTCTTCCCTTTCTCCTGACAGATCGAGAGACAGGCCCTCTCCAAGAGATGCATGGATGCTTAAAAAATTAACGCTTACGGGGAAGCCTACACAACACACTAGTTAGGAGGAGCTAAGAGAAGAGCAGTCATTCTGAGGGATAGAGGAGCGCAGGGGCTAAAGGCGAAGTTCCCATACGGATTACATATTTGCCACGTCCGTCAATATTTCACCACTTTAAACTTCCTCAATCGTAAGTCGAACAAGACCAGTGCATTTTCGACACTCTTTTCCTCCCACGATTCGGCAGGATATGCTGCCGCCATACTACAAGCGTACAGCCTGTGCCATGGTAGAAGTGGAGAAACGGAACACAGAAACAACAAGCGCATGCCATTGTCATTGGGTGATGAAAAATGTTGAAAGAGAGGTTGCTCGGGGTGACAGACAGGCACACTCTCCTCTGGGAATTGCCTGGGTGAAGCAATTCCAAAATAAAAATCGAATTCATTGTAAGAAATATTTCAGGCTAGCCATATCGATTAACTCTGCCAGATTTCAATAATTAAGATCCTAAAGCTAGCTGAACAGAACAAGAAAAAATTCCAAACACAGCAAATTTTCTGCTCTATGAATCATCCAAATGCTAACAGTATTCGCCTCAGAAAGAGGGTAGGGTCACACATCCCTGTCGCAAGGTGAGTCATATCTATGCCCAATTCTTCTTATCAGACCGAAAAAAACGTATTCTGAGAGTTCTAAGACTGCGTGCTCTGAATCGTTTCTTCCACAGTTTTGACACTGCTACTGAGGGAAGTAGTAATGGAATAGCCTCTCGAATGATAGGCTGAAACCGAGTTCTGTCGTACGTGATACTTCCATCGGTCCCTCGGTCTACCTATACGTCCATTTTCTGCTTTACTTGCTTCCATAACTCTTTTCTCCAGTCCGAAGTAGGTGTGATTGTTTCTTGACGTACTGGAGTAGCCAATTGGCTTTCAGAGATAACTGATTCCACAGACTGCTGTCATTTGTTGGACCTAAGCCTCACACCAGTAGGTTGCCATACAGGAAATATGCACGTTCTCAGAAATCCTTGCAATGAAAGTACACTGCTCAAGTAAGAAAACCGCAATTACGCAATTATTTACGTTGGCTCTGATGAAAAAGGCTGTCCCTTCGAAAATGTTGGGCATTTAGAATATATTTTACTCCTAAATGTTCTAGGTATTCAGAAGCTTTCGTTTTATCCCTCTTTCTCTCTCCTTCTAACCCCTCCCCTTCTTCTTCTCCCCTACCTTCCCATCCTTCTCTTCCTTTCACTCACTCCATCACACACCACTCTCTCTCTTCTACTCCTCTCTCATTCTCATTTATTTCAAAGAAAGACATATGTGCCTTCTTCGTCACATCGGTTTGGATGACAAAATGGGCCACACCTCCTTCTACGTCTTCAAATTTTTCAGGACGAGACCAGGAAAGCCAATTCTTTTCATACAACAGACACACATTATACTGTACAGTGTACACACACTCAACCAGTCACCTATCAGATTATCTGACGGCATTGACCTTTCAGATCTAACTAACTCACAGATTGAGTAACACAGCGCTGAGCCTGCAAGCAAGACTGTTATGCAACAATTGCCAAAGCGGAAAGTCAGATGACGACAAGTGGCTGCACGACTGGCATTCAGATAAGCCATCTGAACGCGAATTCGGTCAATCGAAACTGCTAGCACAAATAGCAAGAACAAAATCGGTCGGGAAATCTCAGGCCTTCAACAGCTTCTTCTTATTATTATTCCCGGTCGGGAGGGGGGGGGCGTCAGTACCCCGATCTCCCTCAGGAAGGGAAGCACGCGCGGCCCGTCCGAGAGGACTCCGAGGTTGGCATTGTCTCCGAGGAAGAGCTGGCGGGCTTGGGCATGGGCTGGACAGAGAAGAAGAAGGTGGGTGAGATCTTGGGGGGCCTCCCAGCAGGAGGGGCAGGTGCGGAAGTCAGATCTTCCAATGCGGAAAGGTATGAAGCAAGCAGGGGTGGGTGGCCCGTGCGAAGCTGCGCGAGGGCTACTGCGTCAGCGCGAGACATGTGGGAGGATGGGGGGCCGGCAGAGGGGGTGCAAGCGCGGTGGGTGGCACAGTGAGGGTCCGCAGAGTAGGCCTGGGTGGGTGGTTCTTGGGCAGCGCAGGATATCGCGGCGCGAGCTGAGAGGAGGTCGATCTCCGCTACCTGGGGGCGAGAGGCGCCGGCGCGGGCAGCCGCGTCGGCAGCTTCATTCCCGGAGAGGGAGCAGTGGCCTGGGACCCACTGTAGGTCAACCTTTTGGCCCCGAGGGCCCGCCAGAAATAGCAGGGATTCCCAAATTTTCTGACAGGTTGGGTCGGTCTATCGGGAGGCTCCCGTCGCCAGGCGGCGGAGTAGGGACTGGGAGTCTGTCAGGAGTCAGATTCCTGACAGTTGGAGAAGGTCAGGGAGGTCTTGGGCTGACTTTAAGCCGATGAGACAGGTCGTCGCCTCAGCCCGAAAAGAGGAGGTGACGCGGCCTGCGGGTGCGCTGGAGGTGGCGAAACGAGTCCCTTTGATGAAGGTAACTATACCCGCCCTGCCTTGGGAGATACCCCCTGTGGCCGAGCCATCCGTCCATATGTGAACGTCGGCTGGGGGGAGTTCCTCGATGGTCTCGAGTGCCGCGAGTTTCCTCAGCCCGAGGAGATCTTCTTTGGTGGTGAGGAGAGCAGGGTAGGGTGGGATATCGATCCCTGAGGCGTTTATCCACGGGGCCGGGAGATTATCTGGTTTTCCCTGGGGGCATTTGTGATGCTCGCTCTGGAGGCGATATATCTAGCAGTGTCCCGCCAGTTACGTCTAAGTTCACCGGGTTTGCCTGAGGTATTGAGGCAGGTAGGAACGTGGCGGTTTGCGGCCTGCTGGATGGGTGTCACCTGGCGGTGTCACAACGCCCGTTCCCGGAGGTGACCAGCGGCGGCGACCGCTTTTGAGGTGAGAGGGACCAGCCCTGCTTCCTTCAAAAGGGCGGGGGTTGGGGTCGAACGGGTGCATCCGGAGATGAAACGCGCGGCAGCGCGCTTGGGAACAGCTCGTATAGATGATAGCTTCCACAGATTGTTTTAATCATCATTTTTGTATATTTTCCAGCAGCTGAGTTTGAGCCACAGCGTAGTCCGGAATAAACAATTTTCGTGAGGTCATACTGTAAATCAATGGCGATACATCCATCATAACACAAAACCATTGTTTCACCTCACTTAAACGCGATCTACCTGCAGAATGGTATAATTTACTACGTTGCATTGTACGTCCCGTCCAGGCCCTGATGTTGTCAATCCAACAACGGAAAACATAAGACATTTTCAAATCATCTATCCCATGTGACCCTTTGTCAGATAATGGAAGCGGCTTTTACATAGATTTTTAGAGAAACCTATATTGGAATGTTTAATTCCATTGATTTAGCTCACGAATCTGTGAAGCTATAGTTCGAAGAGCAGTGAATTTTAATTATCGGGCAGACGAACAACAGCCTATACAGCTATCAGCGGATGATAGCAGAAACAGCGAGTGCAGTAGCAGCGAAGGAGGATATTCCAATTCATCCTAAAATTGTACAGCGTGACTCTTAAACACTGAAAGTTTCAAAAATATCTCAAATAAACAAGTTGATGGATAGTTAAACAGACGTGTTTGTATCCCAATTAAAGTTTGTTGTCAGGTTAAAACATTGAGTTGTAATGTGTAATTGCTAGCTGAAGAGACATTAATAAATAAATGCTACATTAAAAAGTTATATTGCGTGAACTGCTTCCGGTTTCTGCAAATCAGCTGTGATGATCGATCAACGTCAGATTTTCCATTTAGGTTATTGGTTGCAGCTCTGAATATCAATATGATTTCTCGCCTTAAGAGATTGGTTGCCTATGATCAGCTGTGATTACGCACCAGATTTCCGCCTACGCTGATTGGTTGTTATCTTTCAAGTGTGATAGCTAATAACTATTCATATACCTACTGTTTCGAAAATATTGTTTAGTTGGCTGGAATTCCCTTAACACATTTATTCCTTTTTATTTTTATTTTATGGTGTAATAATCCGCTGATTTGCGTGAGAACAAAAATTAAAAAGAGTAATCGGCACTCACGTTTTCATTCAGGTAATAGGAGAATTCTCCGTCATCGTATAAGACAAATAGCCTTCGCTGCCACACCTGAAATGAAATAAAGGGTCATTTCTGAAGGACGACGACAACGATATGATGATGATGGGTGAGAACATAATATTCTTGTCAACCATTCACGTCGAGCAAACACAGCTTGAACTTCAAAGCGTGTGAGCGAGCGAGTTGGAAAGATGTCAGAAGTACATTTGCACACTCGCACACAGCACACCATATATGCACATATGAAAACTTGAGAGCAGAGTGAGGCAGTACTTTTTTTAAAGCAGCAACCACCCGCGCGGGAGATAAAACAAACAACCAGGGTCCAGTTCTGGTCAGTTAACAGTTATCAAGGGAAGATTTCATACAAAATATGCACATAAGAGCAATGACAAGTCTCATATTAATAAAGCATAAAAATGTACTTTAAATTTTTTTACACTAAAGCACATAAAACTATAACTGACTACCATCTCTAGCACTGATGAAGAATACAGTTTGTCAATCAATCAATTCGTTTGGCACAGAAAAGAATACAGATCGATACTGAAGCAGGTCTGAGAACAATGGTCAACAGAACTTGAGACGACGAATGGGCGCGCGTGCGGAACGATTAAGTAGGCTATATGATGAGATGGATAAGTTGGTATCTTGCAACGATTTCAGATTCCCTGGTTCCATTTCCGAAGGACCAACTGTCTCGCTCCACTCAAACCAGCAACTCTCTCCTCCTTACCTCTTATTTACATCGCCTCGACCGTCCTCTCTCTTCTTATTAGACTAGAAATCCACTAAATACAAAATACCCCCTCGCCTTTGTTCTTCACTACCGACTGTCTTTTTTTGCCCACCACATCGCCAATCTTGGCCACTCCCTTTATAGTCTCGAATCTCTACTTGTACATCTCGTGGGGCCCTCATGCAGTCGCATTCTCGTGACCGGAGTGGCCTGCTGAGAAAGACAAAGTGCTGCCTTTCCTCGGGAAATCTGAAACTCTGACGTATCCCCTCAACTGAGAATTACACCAAAGGCCTCTCAAGGGAGCTGGACAAATAGCAACTCCTCGACCATGCTCTGGCACCATGAAAAGTTGGCTCACCCTTTTCCTCGCTCCCAAGTCTCCTCCGCCAATGTCACGTTCGGGCGGTACAATGGACAGAAAACCGTGGAGAAGCACCTTTCGACTGTCACCAGCATGCTGGAGAGCACTGGCCGAATGCAGACCTCGACCCCGATAGCAGTTCTGGCATTTGGTGTGGTCGAAGCGATTCGCCTCAAATTTCGTACAGTTCATGTTGCCCCCTAGCAGCACTCAATAGGCATTACTAAAATCAAAGAGAAGTACAAACATCTGAGAGACCCTATATGATCATTGTGTGCTCTTCTGCACAAAAGTATAGCTGATAAATTTAACAAAATCACGCATAATTTCCTATCGCTATATCCCTAAAATATGTATGATGGTACATATATGTACCACTTGTTGTTTTCAGGACTGTTTTCTTAATTAAAAACAATAATTCATTTTTTGTGTTTTTTGCAAGATTATAAAATATACAATCACTTTTACATATACTGTATATATAAATTGTGTTTATGAATAATAATGCTACAAATCAACTATTTAAAGATTATTTTCCAAAGATTTCATTGCCCCTCTCTCAACAGCAGTTTTATTTTCACTGGGCAGACTTGCTTTCTCTTAAAAAATTATATACTCATTCTGACCAGCTCCCATATCTTCACCAACAAAATCTAAATCTACAGTACATCATCTATATCTATATCTTCATCATATGAATTATTAGCAGAGAGAAGCTTTACAGCGTCTTGTGCTGAATATTTCTAATGCCTTTGAAATAATCTCTCTCACATACTGTATCTGAAATGTAAAATATATGGCATATCATCAGTATTCATGCATTTTACGTCCCGTCCAGGCCCTGATGTTGTCAATCCACTGCATTCTCGGTGCACCCTGATATCTGCTTCCCTCCGTCATGCCATCCATCACTGTCTGCGCTAGTTCTCCAGCGCTACCACATGCCACATGACCGAAGTATTGTAACTTCACTCGTCTCACTCTTCCCAAGAGCTCCCTCTTCACACCCAACTCTTCCAGCACCGACTCATTTGTGCGGTGGTCTCTCCGGGACACACCAATCAAACGCCGCCAGAACCACATTTCGAAAGCACTGATCCTGTTTTCGTCTGACTTTTTTATTGTCCACCCTTCTGATCCATACATAAAAATTCGCCATAACAGTGTCTTCATGAGTTTCATCTTGATTTCTTTTCTGATGTGTCTATTTTTCCAGGTGGTGTCCAGCAGTACTGCTCCCGCTCTTGCCATGTCGATCTTCCTCTTAATGTCTATTGTGCAGTCTCCTGTTGAAGTTTTGCATGATCCCAGGAATTTAAAAGTGTCCACTTGCTTCACAGTCCCATTTCCAAGAGTAAGCGACCCTTGACATTCTTTCCTGCTCGCCACATTACATTAGTCTTTTCGGCGTTGATCGTCATATAAGAGATTTTACGTTCCTCCACTAAATCCTCAAAGTATTTCCTTACTTCATCCTCCGCCGCGGCTAGAAGCGTTGTGCATATCGTAGATTATCTATCACCCTACCACCCACTGTTACATCACAGTCATTTCTTTCTCGTGCCCTTCTTATGATGTCCTCTGCGTATAGGTTGAACTGAGTTGGGGAGATGTTGCACCCCTGTCTGGTTCCCTGACGAATGCTGAACCATTTTGTTAATTGTCCATTTCACTTTACAGCCGCTTCTTGTTTGTGATATAGACTTTGAATTAAGGCCACAAGGTGCATTGGAACACCCATCCTTTTTAATACCTCAAACATCTTCTCTTGGTTCACAGTGTCAAAAGCTTTTGAGTAATCAATAAAGACAAGATATAATTGTTTGTCCTTCAGAGCGACTGCTTTTTCAATCAGTAGTTGTAACGTGACTAGCATGTCTCTTGTCCCTCGTCCATTGCGGAAACCTGCCTGTTCATCTGGCAACTCTCTCTCAGAGAACTGTTTTAGGCGCCTTAAGATTATGTTTAATAAAACTTTGCTTGCATGACTTAGCAAACAGATTGTCCTGTAGTTCTTCAGATCTTACATATCGCCTGTCTTAGGTATCGGTATAAAAATGCCCTTCGTCCATTCTTCGGGTCAAGTCTTCTGTTTCCAAATAAGATTGCAGAGTTTGTGCAATACTTTTACCCCTGCCTCTCCACTTGTTTCCAAAGTTCTCCTGGTATGTTACCCATCCTGGTGACTTCCCGTTGCGCAGCTCCCTTATGCATTCTCTCACCTCGCTAATCAGAACTCCGGGCTCCTCCTCATATGTTGCTCTTTGAAAATTCTCCTGACTTCTCTCATCTGTTGATATCCTATAAAGCTCCTCAGTGTATTCTTTCATTCTGGCCAGTACCGCATTTCCTTCTGTTAAGGTGTTCATGTTGCCGTCTTTGTCCTTTATAATTGCTCGCTGCTTTTTCTCTTTCCAGTGATCTCCCTGATAGTCTTATACTCAGCTTGGTCGTGCTTTAATCTGTCCATGTTGTTGAGTTCTATACATTTCTCATTTAGCCACATCTCTCTGTCCTTTCTGACTGCGCGTTGGACGTCTCTCTTCATCCATTTATGTTCAGAGTCTGCCTCTAATGACTGGTGCCTCTTGTGTTTAAACACTCTTCTTCTCAATTAGCCCCATAGTCTCATCTGATATCCATGATGTTTCTTTCTTCTTGTTTTCTTTGCCCAGAATCTTTTCTGCTACTTCATGCACCGAATTCGTCATCTTTTTCCACAGCTGCTTGATGCCATCTTCGGTATTACCCTCTAATAGTACTTCAAAACGATTGCTCACCTCCACTTTGTATTGTTTTTGTATTGTGGGGTTGCGCAGTGCAACCATGTTATATCTCGTAGGCTGTTTACCCTTCTTTAGTGTCTTCAACTTCCATCTGATCTTTCCATACAGCATCTCGTGGTCGCTGTCAATGTCTGCTCCTGGTCTTGTCTTGACATTTACTATACTTGATTTCCAGCGTCCTTGAACTAAGATGTAGTCAATTTGATTTCTATAATTCCCACCTGGGGACGTCGATGTATATAGTCTGCGTGGATGGTGCTTGAATAATGTATTGGCCACCACCATATTTGTTTCGTTACAGAATTCAATCAGGCTCTCGCCACGCTCATTTCTATCACCTAGACCATGTTCCCCAAAGACTGCTCTCTTCTGACCTTTCCCGACCTTTGCGTTGAAATCACCGCAGATGATGATCCTGTCTTGTCTGTATTTTTCATAAGTTGTCTTATCTCGTCATAGAAACACTCCACTTCATTGTCTCTGTGTGTCGAAGTCGGGAGGGCGTAAACTTGAATGATTTTTATATATTCAGTGGCTTTCCTAATAGTCTCACCGCCATTATTCTGTTATTCCGTGATTCGTACCCCATTACTTACTTTGATGTCTTTTTGTCCACAATAAAACCAACGCCATTTTATCTTGTATCGCTTCCAGATAGTATCACCATGTCCCCTGTGTCGCTTATAATATGTCCTTCACTTCCTTTATGTCTCGTCTCTGCCAGTCCTATCACATTGATGTCATAATTTCTCACCTCCTTTAGTATCAGTTCCAGTTTGCCCTCTCCATTCATTGTTCGTACATTCCAGGTTCCCATTGTCAAAACACCTTTACCGTCCATTTTTTTCACCTGATTTTCTTGATCTGTAGGGTTTAGCATTTCCTCCAAACTCCTCATTCGAACCATCAGGAATCGTCCTCCCTGGTGGGTTTAGGGTGAACCCGTCATTGCACGGTTCGTCGTTCAGTGGTACCATCCCCTCCCCAGTAGTGTTAGAACTGCTCAGTGCCCTGAGGGTCTCAGCACCGCCAGCCCATCGCTTTATTTTTCTTTTATGTCTCTGCATCATTTGTTTTCGTGGGAGAGTAGTGTAGTAGTTTCCCGTTCCTTTCTACACCGCAGTACAGGAGCCAAAACGAGGGTTGATGGACTGCCTCCTGCTTTTCTGAAGCCACCGTTCACCAAAGTTCGGCTCTTCCGCCAACTTCAAATTCTAGTGCTGCTGCTGCCCAGCACTGTAATTGGTTTGAAATCAGAGTTTTCCTTCTCCTAGATGGATTTGCCTGAAAAGACTAAGTGAGCCCCATCTGCCCCGGATTTGAAATCAGAGTATCCTTTCTCTTAGCCTTTGCCTAAAGAGGCACAACCTACAAGGCAGCAGGTGGATTTGAGCTAAGAGTTACCTTCTCCTAGCTTGTGTGTTGGCAAGACTAAGGCATCACAAGCAATACCACACACCGTAGGAGGACCAGGTCTACCAGTAGGGACATATCCTTTGCCAGAGGGCCCTTTCTGGGGTAAGGTGCTACCTCTGTACTGTGTGCGGATGCAGTTTAACGTCAGTACCCAGGACACTAGCTCGTAAAGGAGGAACAAGGAAAAGAGACAGAAGTGGGAGTAGAGAAGCGTGGAGGAAGAAATTGGAAATAAGTTTCAAATGTGGTAAGGAGATAAGTGACGGTATGCACGGTTAGACAAAATACGCGTATGTATAGTATAGTCTCCAAACAGGAAAGTGGAACCCTTCCTTAAGCAAGAGAGACCTGCAAGGCGAATTTACTCCTTTAGTTTTTTCATCTAGATACAACTATACAAATATCTGGCAACAAACTTGGCAGGCTTGATGTTGCAGAGAGAAGCGGAAAATTGGGGACATTCGGTACTGACAGGAAATGAAGGCACACAAGAACAGTGTGAAAGCATACGAGAGGGTGGTGTGGAGAGTGGGGCTGCTCGACAGGCTAATGGATGGACTGCTCGCGATAATCAGATGGGTGCCAAGCGTTCTGGAGAGTGGCTGATGTACGAAGTAAATGGAGTAGGAATTCCCGCAAGGTGCAAGTACTTGGTGCATTGTTTCTTCTATAAGCCAACACGTTGAAGAGGGTAGATGATAAAGAATTCAGGGACTTTGCTCTCCATACTGCCAAATGGCGATCAAAAAGAGTTTGAAGAAGTTAGTAGGCGAGAATGAGAAAGGACTTCAGGAGCGTTGAAACGTGAAGTGACCAGAATAAAATGGATCTCAACTGATCCTGCGGGAATATTGCACAGGATAGTTCCACATGAGATTACGCTATAGACAATCAGAAAAGCGAGTTAATGAGGCAGACACAAAGGCCGCGTTATATAATAGGAGTTAATGTAAGAGTGTAAATGACTTTGGAAGGGAGATGACTAATAACTGAGTGGTGCTTCCATTGACATTCCAATTCATCTTTCGTCTTTGCTTGGACCTGAACTAAAAACAATTCTTATTAAATTTAATGTGAAGCCTATATTAACGCCGATTTAACCCAAATCTCAAGACTGTTTGCACATCTAAATGTTTATTATGGCGGTCTTCAATGAATGACCTATACAGTGGGTATATTCTTGTATATACAAGTCTGTATGGAGAAAAATCAGTTTTTGAATTCATTTATATTCAGAAAGGCTGGCGAGTTTCAAAATAAAAAGGCCTTTTGAGGTGTTGGTAGAGCAACAATGTAAGTCCAACCAGGTTAAACTCGCGGCATTATCTTGTATATATACTGTATATATATATATTTGTCAAGTTGACTGTCTGTGTGTTCCGGGTTAGCGGCCGTACCGTTGGTGCCAGCGACCAGAAATTTGCATGGTTAACCCCCATCAGCCCTGCGTGTAACAAAGCAGGGCGAGGTCAACCTTCGATATCGGGGTCGAGGTCAAGGAGGCTAAAAACGATGTGAAATGGCCGTTTTTATCGGACAGAGTTTGTTTGTTTCGGCTGGGCGGCCGGACCGTTGGTGCCAGTGACCCGAAACTTTGCATGGGTGACCCCTCAGACCTGCGGGTAACATAGGGGGGGCAAAGTCGGGGTTTAGGTCAAGGGTCGGGGGTCAAGGTCAAGATGACTAAAAACGGTGTGAAATGGTCGTTTCGGGCAGAAAGAAGCCTCTCACAGAAAATCTCATAAAACAAAAGACTACGGCAGGCTTAGGGTTAAGCATGTGCCCTATTCTATGCCCAGCAACGCGGGTACCCTCTGCTAGTACACTATAATTGTAAGATAGAGAAGATTAGGTCACTGGCCAGAACTGAAGTATGGTAGACAGAAGACCCTGGGGAAAGGTAAAGCTTACCTCTTGTTCTATTTGAGGCTCTGACGAAGGCTTTGCCGAAAATTCATTCAAATGAACTGTTTGTTAGAAACGTTTTTGTTTTCCTGCGGAAGGCCATAGGCATTTATTATATATTTACTCTTGTTCTACCTTTGAAAATTCTGGAATTGTTAATTCCTTATTTACTATTTCTACTACTTATAAATATGTAAGTAGTAGAAATATTTAGTAAAAAATATTTTTATTGTAAAGAAAATGGTTTTTGTCACATATTCGATAAACTATATATATGAAACAGATTCTACCACGACTGTTGTATCTACTGCTTGTATTTTAACTGTTGTATAAATAACCGTATGCCCCTATATAATTTTAAAATTTAGCTGGCAAGCCAATGAGCTATAGGGGTACAAATAATCGTATATCCCTGTCAGAAATCATTTATACACTTATGAATATGGCTAATTCCAAGATCTGCAAGAAAATAAGACGAATTGTAGAACCCGTACACCCAATGGAAATGAACAGCTTACTGGAGAAGAAATACACTAAGAACACAAAGAAGCAAACTAAATACGCTGTGACAATGTTTGCAGAATTTTTGGAGAAGAGCAAAATGGATGGGATGCTGGTAAATGCTGTACATGAGAACAATTGGGGCACTTTAGATGACGCTTTAGGGAAATTCTACGCATCTGTGAAAAATGTAAAAAGGGCAACGATGGAAGGACTGCGTTATGGACTGAGAAGGCATTTCTTAGACCAAATAGATAACAAACTAGATA